>BSBK01010171.1:0-238374 GCA_027943335.1 Chamaecyparis obtusa | reverse complement strand
TTCTGTGCAAATCACGGTGACAGTACGGTGTACGGATGTGAAGTGGTGATCAAAACCTATCTGAAAGTTGGAGCATCTCCATTTTATGCTTTTATAATTGGTTTGATAACTTCGAGTCATTTTATATCAGAGTTATTCAATTTTCTTGTCCGCTGGTCTAAGAAACCCTTGTTTTCAGGGTTTAGCCATTCAAATGGCCCTAACTTGAATTTTGACCCTTGGAAATTCTTCTTCCTTGGTACAATGCAAGTTAGGGAGGTCCTTTTTCATATTCCAAAAGCTTTGAACCAGGAGGTTGAGGTTACACCATTTGGGAGCAAGCCCTAGGTCAAAAGCTTCTATGTTTTTTACTAGGAAAATGATATATAGTGAAAAATCAGAAGGTTGCGGTGTGTGAAGGACCTTAAAACTTGGTTTTTGTGTGGGTAGAAAATGAGGGAAAGGGGGAAAAATAACAACTAGGTTTTAGGCCCAGATACTCTACCATTGATCATCACATTATTTTGTAGGGACTTGATTGAAAAAATCTTGGACAGTCAAGGTGCATAAGATGCTTATTGTTTTGTGGACTTAAAGAAAGCATTCAACGTGGTACCCAGAGATAAACTATGGAATAGAATAAAATAATCAATCATCTAAGATTTATATAGAGAAGTTGTGCATGTATTTTATGATAAGGTTAGAGCTAAAATGATAACAAGAAAGAATATGTCTAAGTATTTTGGTGGTGACATTAGATTCAAATAGTTATTCCCCCTATATCATATACATTTATAAGTTAGAGGCATGATTAATGAAGATAGATGGGGAAGTTATTCAATTGGGAAAACTATGGGGTGAAGGTTCTTTTATATGTTGTTGATCTTATCTTTTTTTTTTTTTTAAAGACCATGCATTGAGAGAGCACTTGAAGGCCTTGGAACACTTTTTTGTCAGAAGGTTAGAATGCAAGTCCATATAACCAAGACTAAAATAATGGTTGTATTATTAAATAGAAAAGATAAAAATAATTACCATTCTTTTTTAAGGTAGCTTGCTAGAAATAATGAAAGAATACAAATGTATTAGGATTATTTTTCATTGTAAGCTCAGTTAGAAGAGAAAGACAATAAAGGGAATGCATTAAGGTTAAACGACCTCACACCTTCTTCAAAATGGGTGTAGGAGAGCCAAACTTTGGGATTAAAAAATGAGAAAAACCATATTGGTCTACTACCCATGTTGGTTGTCCTTTATGGTTGTCAAGTGTTGGGAAAAAATATGAGAAATTGAACAATTGGAGATAACTAGAAAGAATAAAAAAAAATATAGCAAAAAGAAATCTTATAATCAAATTTATAGTTTCTCATGAAATTCTTTTAGCTACAGTAGGCACTTTTCCTTTAGAAACATTAGTGATAACCCAAATGTAAGCTATTAAAAAAGGTTGAAACCATTAATTAAAATCATTGGCTCAATTTGGTTTTTAAGTATTCTATAAACCATAGGAAGAAAATCTAGATGAAGCGTAATGAAAAATGTAAGAATGGGTGGGGCATCAAATTACAAGAATGGCATAACAACTATAAATAAATTAAAAATTATGTGATTGAAAAATTCAAAATTGTCATGCAAGCACAAAAGATTAGGTAGATAAATTATACATCAAACAGTTCAATTCGGCTATAGAACATGGTGAGAAAATATATAGAAGATTTTTTCCATTGGTAATATATGATTTTATATTAATAAACAAAGATAAAATACATTTCAAGTTTGTTTTTAGTAAAAAAAGATAGAAAGAAAACTAATAAAAAATCCTACCACCAAAATTTATTTTAACTTGGTAAATTATCACGTGGGTACTAATTACACTCAAGCTTACTTAGGGATCACATAGGAGTAGTTTGAAATTTTTTCACTTTATGTGGTGTTATCATGTTATCACATTCCACTTTATGTCTTGACTCCACCTTTGTCGCACATACTTTATTACACATTGGAGGATCATTAACCTTTGGTGGACATGTGATTCCATCTTAGTTGGGTGATAAGTTATCTATTGATTATCTATTGTCATTGTCTCATTCACTCCTTTGTACTAACCTTGGCTATATAACTAAGGGGTCTCCTATGTAATGACTATTCATTCTAATTCAAGTTGGTTCCAATTAAATCAATCTGTTATATTTGCATTATTGATAGGCATATACACCTAGGGTGAGGAGAACAACCTAAAACTCAGTGTTTGATCCCAGGTACCCATTCCTCATACTTTGTTTGGAAACCCAATCCTAAACCGCATGCATTAGGCCTGTAGACCTAACAAAGGAAGTGGATTGTTGGAGTGGAGTCAGAAACTGAGATTTGGAGGTTTCATGGTGGAACTGGGGTTTGCTTGGCCTAATTTAACTTCTTGACAATTTGAGTATTGTTTATGGCTTGATCAGAGTTTGAATAATGAGACTGAATGCTAGGATCAACTCTCTGTTCTATATGTTGTTTCTCTTCGTATCGATGTAAAATGTGGCATCGGATTTTGGTGTATATTGTAGCCTCTTGTTAGGGGTGGTTGTAGATTATGGTGTTGTAGTGACATTGTAAATAATTACACCCTAGTTGAAATGGTTTGGGCTGTAAATTGGTTTTGTTTGCAATGAAGGGTGAAGAGAAGCATTTCTGTCAACTTGGCATAAATTTTTTGGAGAGAGCTCAAATGAAATGAAAACAAGGAAATAAATATGGTTTCCTATCCTCAGGAAGGAGATTATCTAAGTGGGTACGGAAGAATAGGATTAACTGTGGCAAGAAAGACAGAAGCATGAAATGTAGTTGTCTGTATAAGTGTTGTTCGGGGCAAGGCAGCATTGCATAACTATGAGAATTTTCGTAAGAGTTTAGTTCCCACGAGGGTGATGTATTTTTGGAATGGCTCATGGAATGATTTTTCTATCCAAGTTTTGGATTCACTTAGAGATGAGTTTTTGGCTGGCATGCGCACTGTAGAGTTGGCAATAGATGGCTCTCCATATCTTGTTGATTTTTTGTGAATGCTACAAATAGATTTGAGGGTCGGCTGTCAAAGGTCCATTGCTTGGATTGATGAGAATGGTTCATGCTTTTTCCCCAAAGTTATCATTGAGGGTAATGTCGATGAAGAATTTGCCTCTAAAGTTGAGGTCGAGATTGAAATTCGAATAAGTCCAACCGAGGCCTCAAATGCTGAGAATTGTGATAGAGTTGCTGCTAGTATGGAGGTTTCCAAAACTGAGCAAGTTTGTATTCCTAGTAATTTGAAGCCTGTGGCTGATGTGGTATCCATGAATGTTCCTAAATTATATGAATTGATCAAGAAATATTCAACCGAGGGCCCCACTAGCGCAAATGAATTGTATAGAGATTTAAGAGATTTAAACTTGTTTAAGGATACAAAGCCACAGCCTGTAACCGAGTTACCTATAAAGACTTTCCAAGCAAAGCAGTTGCTTCATAAAACATCAGCTAAGGTTCGAACAGGTACATATGCAACTCAGTTGGAGAATGGTCAGATATTGCGTGATGAGGTTAGGGATGGTGTCATTAATCACAATTTGCTTTCTGAATCCCAACAATGTTCTAGTTTTGTGGCTCATGAATTTGAACAGCTGGGGGACAAATTGATCAAATTAGTGGATTGCAATATAGAGTATGTAGTTGTGAAAAATTGTTTCCTTACTGGCCTAAATAAAATTGGACTTGCAACCAATGTTACTGGTATTTAAGTTGAAGATGGAAAGAAGAATGAAGCAACTAAGGTCAGGAAATAGATGAGACAATAGTGGCTTCCTAAATCTACCGAGCAAACCAGTCCAAGTAATGGAATGGGTGGCTCTACCGACTCAAACTAAATTCCCAAGAAAGCACTGGAACTGTATTCTCATAGACAAATTTCAAGTAGTTCCAGAACTGAATTAAAAGAAAGATCTAAATCGGTATACAAGATGTAATAAGATCTCAGGAAGGTCGGTATCATTTTTCACTGAGCGAGGTCAGAGCAATATGAATTCTCAAGTTCACTAAGTTGCGAAGTCTTTACCGAGCAATTAATTCATAGTGGGTGACAGTCTGTCAGAATTCATACCCTAATTTGTACTAAGCATTAATGACAGAGTTGTAAACAAAAGGAAAGAAATCAAACTCATTCTTCACCGTGAACTTTAGCATTTTGAGAGCAGAAAATTTCCAGAGCAATCCAGCGATTCAAACACTTTTGCAAAAAGAATTCTCTGTGAGCTACCATGGCATCATCCAGCACTTCAGCGAAGAAAGGATAAAAAATGATAATCCAAGGGGAATGGAGAGCACCAAATTTCAAACTTGTGCCTGCAATTGCAGCAGCCCTAGACCCGAATGGAGCTCAATCTCAGATTCCTCCTAAGGTACTACTTGTTAACAATATTCGCAATCATTTCAATTGTGCAATTCAAGAGATGGGAAACCTAGAGCTAGATATTGTGCATGAGGAACTATGTGTGAATGGTATTCTAAAACTGGATCACAAACATTTGGAAGACAAGGAATTAGTTCACATTTCACATTTACCTCAAAACTTTTAGGAGAAATGGGTTAGATACATTCTCAGCCGTGTACATGAAGGCAAGATTTGGCTTGAGCAACCCATAGAGATCACTAAGAAGATGATTCACCAAATCACTAGTCTTCCCATGTAAACAAAGTTAAAACTACCAAAACCCTAGGTCGGCCAGAACTGGAGAAGAAAACCCCTAGCCGAGTGGGACAGTAGAGGCATGAAAGTAAGCAGCATTAGTGATGCTGAACTAAAGTTTGGAACACACATCATTGCTCATAATTTAATATATAGTTCAAGTCGATAGAATAGTGTCTCTTGTGAAGCCATAGACCTAGCATACAAAGTGGTAAAGAATAATTTATCATTTGACCTTGCAGATTTGTTGTTAAAATAGTTTAACAAGAACATGGAAAGCATTCAAACTTCCAAAAACAATCCATGAAAGTTTGGATCTCTACTGGTCTGTTTATTTTTCTATGTTCAGAAATTATTCCCTTCCAAAGGAAAAGTAGTATGGAGAAAAGATGTGCCAATTCTTTATGAGATAAATGAATATATTTCAGAAATGGGTGAAAATTTTGAGAGCATCATGGATAGTTATTTTGAGTCTTTCAAGGAGAAAATGAATGATAGATTCCGGATTCCACAGAAGTTGGTGGAGGATTATAAGGATGATATTTGTTTCATGGTGGACTATGACAGAGTATACATTCAAGCAACTAAACCGAGGATTGTACATGTAAAACCTCTTCCTTATGAGGTAAACATTGATGAAACAAAGAATATCATTGAAGCCCTCCTTAATCAGCCTGTTAATCCCAAAGCTCCATATTTTGGAACATATGAAGAAGCAAAAGTGAGAATTGAATTAAGTATAAAGCTTCCATAGGCAGTAAATAAAGGAAAAAAGAGGATAGCCAAAATGAAAATGCTAACCGAGGACAGAGGAGAAGACACTAAAGAAGAAGAGAAAAAGGATGAGAAAATAGAGGAACCAGAACCTACAAAGAAGAAAGGAAAGGTATTCATCACCAAGGCACCTAAGCCTCCCACTGCCATATTTACAAGGAGAAGTGCAAGGGGTAAGACAGACAAAAAGGACAAAGATATAATATTAAAAAAGCCTCCTCTAACCCTTCAAGAGAAGATCAAACTTTTGAGAGAAGGATTAGGATCTGGAGTAAGTAATATAAAATCTTTAAAAATATGAAACACGATCGGAAACAGAACAAAAGGAGATTGAAGATGCTATCATTGAAAAGATGGGACAGTGGAAATACTCTCCTGATAAAATAGCCCCACAGATTCCAGCAGCTTTATTAGGTCAAGTAAAAATGAGATGGGCCAATGCAAAGAAAACTGTAATAGACATATTTGATCAAACCCTGAAACAGTTAATGCCCAGCTTGAAAAATGATGAAATAAAGAAGGCATTGAAGGAGAATAAAAATAAGATGACACTGAAGTTCAATACTTGTTTAATTCTGATTAACAATATTGAATCAGTTGTGAAGAGTGAAAATGCCACATGGAAGAGCATATACCATCTTCACCAACTGAGTACTGAATTAGTTATAATAAAAGACATTGAACATGACAGTGATGAATAGGAAGAAGCCACTGAGGTAGATGATACCGTGAGGATAGCGGCATAAGTCATTGCATCACTTCCTACCTCTCCAGCAAAAGTTACTACATCTAGCCTCGAGACATCTTCAAGCATGGTTGTGACAACTTCAACATTTGTCCAGTCACCTATAGCAACAACAGAAGTAACTACCATTTCTTCTACCGAGTTGCAGTCTCCTATTTCATCAAGTTTTCCAGCAGTAAGTATTCCAATTTTTGATTCTACAAGTGTAAATACTTTAAGTTCTCCAGTAGATAGTATACCATTCTCTATAGCCAGTCCTACTATGTCTACTGTCACTACTACTAAGGCATTAAGTATAGATAAGCCTAAGGCTCAACTGAGTATAAGATTTTTGGGCAAGAATATAGTAGAGGATATAGACCTAGATGAGGAAATAGAGATTCCAACATTGGATTTTGCAAATCTATCAGCGGATCAAATGCAAAATATAGGTGAAATCCTCCAAAGGAAAGTGAAGCAAAAGAAGCTTAAAGAGGACAGAGACAAGGAATATAAAATCATTAAGGATGCTAAGGACATTTTGTCAGAAGCATTAGGTATTGAAGTAGACTCCTCTCAACATGTTTTGTTACAATTAGCAGCAGTGGTAAATAAGTACAATGAGGATTCATCTGGGATAGACAAGTTAGTTGAAAAAGCCGAGAAGAAATTCAACAATAAAGTGCTTGAGCACATTGCTCAGCACATAGCTATTAATCAAGCAGAATTATCTTCAGTTTTGACAAACATTGAATCTTCCTATTCGAATGTTACCTCTCTTTTGGCCAAACTATGCAATGTTGCCAAGTTCACCAAGGATGTCAAGGATAAAATGAATAAAATTGATGAGGATTTGAAGATTAGCATATAGAAGCTGCAACTTGAACCAAGTTCAAACTCTGCTCATCACATGAAAATCTCATTCCTATGAAATATGTAGTCAGAACTACTGAAAGAAGACACAAGCTGGTCCACACTGCTAGACATTCAGAACATGATCCTTCCCATCATGAATACAATGTATAAGCACATTGAACATTCCAAAACATTAATTCATGACAATTAGTTCTCAATTGCAGATCACATGATTACACTCTCTGCAGAAGTCCAAATTGCAATCCAAACATGCAAGATTCTGCAAGAAAATTGGGACAGAACCCTGGCACTGATAATGAAGGTACATTTTGTTTTTCTATCAAATTTTGGATTCTCCCTATAAAACACTTGTATATACACCTTTGGCATTTTTGCCAAAAAGGGGGAGATATATATAGAAGAAAAAGTTAGTACATTGAAAGGGGGAGATAATTTATAAAGCCCTATGACAAAGACAAATTTTGAAAAATCAAAATAAATCTCAGCATGGTTCATGTATATAAGTTTTGGGCAATAAGTGTTTTTGTCACTAATGCCAAAGGGGGAGATTGTTGGCATTAAGCAAGATTGCCACTAGTGACAACACTTATTTTCATTCTGAGTGCAAATCAAGTAGAACAGTGCAAATCGAGCAGAATAGTGCAAACCGAGCAGAACAGTGAAAACCGAGCAGAACAGTGCAAACCGAGCAGGACAGTGCAAATCAAGCAGGATAGTGTAAACTGAGTGACATTATGTCTATCGAGTCACAAGTATTTACTGAGTTTGAAACCTACCGAGTGGTTAGTATGAACCGTGCCTTAACTTCTACCGAGTGCATGACGATGCCGAGTAATGCAGTGGACGCCAAGTATCAGAAAGTCACCGAGTTAGTTTGCAGGAACCATGTAACCATACTTGGGCTGACTTAGTAGCACTTATGTTTATTTGTTAAGCCAACTTTGTAATTGTAATTAATTGTTTAGACTTGTATATAAACAATGTTGTAAAAATACCAAGTTGTATGAATGAAAAAAAAGATAAAAGGTAGAGATAAGCAAATTACAAAGGGCTACAACAGTATAAGAAGCAGCAAAGACAAATTCATCACAGAAGGTGATCAGTACATCAGCAAATCTCATTCAGCAATCCAGTTGCAAAGCAAGAGATCTACTGTTTCATCCTAACAGGTGAATCAGCTTGAAATCCTTTAACCAGGTAGACTTAACAGTCTTTGTAAAATCTCTTTACCGAGTGCATACTTCATTGTATGTTTGTAAATCCTCTAACAAGGTGGACCTAGCAGTCCTTATTGCTCCTAGCAGGGCAGATCATCAGAAGTGATCAATGTAAGCCTTAATCGACCAACTTTATACTGCAGTACTAAAGCTTTGTGGGTTTCATCCCCACCCCAGTTTTACTTTCTTTTGGAAGGTTTCTGGGTAACCAAATCTATGGGTCATTGTTGTGAATGCTTTTATGTTTCATGCTTTCTATATGCAAAAGGATAAAGTGAACTATATGTTAATACATCTGAAAGAAAATTTTGAAGTTACTGATTCACCCCTCCCCTCTCAGTAACTTGGTTAATTCCTGAATATTTCCAACAATATACATCCATCTAGTCACTTGGTATAGTTACATGCAAGTATACAAGATAATAGTTAAACAAGGTCTAGTTTTGCACATCATTGGGAATGATAAAAAAACATGTACTCCTTTCCCCAACACTGGTTGACCAAGCCTCCTAAGAAAAAGGACCCCTAAGGACCACTCCTAACATGCACCAGTGATAATCACATGCCCCAATATTACACACAACCAAGCATGCTACTGGATTGCTCACATACACAAGGCACCAATACATCACAAATCACATGAGAGGTATAATAAACAAAAAATGATCCACCATAATATACCAAGGCACTTTACAACATGCTTGTACACCATATTTAATATTACTACTAGGCAAAATCTGGCACAACACCTGGCATACACTACATTGGTAAACAAACTATAGGGTGGATCCACATGGATCCCTCATATTGGTCATGTGCCAAAATAAAATAATTACATGGGAACCAATGAAATACATAAAACCATCCATATACATAAACTAAGACTTGAAATGTATCTACAAAACCAAAACTAAACTACATTATACATTTTCCAAAAACATGCTTACCATCTTGAGAGTTATTATCACTGAAACAAGGGAAAACACAACAAAGAAACTAGAATACATCCATTTCTAAACTAATTATATTACATTCAAGTCCAAAATTCCATAGAACCATGGTTACAACACAAATCTATAGAGACATAATGTAACATACAACTATATACATTTCAGAGATGGTTATATTCAATCAACAAGAAGAATACATAACCCAAACAAATCAAACAAAATTATGAAGAAGAATCCACAAGAGGGTCAAATATATAGAAAACAATGGATAAATTGAATTATAATTTAAATTAAGTTCTCTTATCTCATAAGATTAAAAATTTATATCAAAATTTATGAAAAAATTGATGCATAAGCCAACCAAGCTCATAAACACTAAAAAAGAAAACTCATCCAAATAAAAATATGGGAGAACCCTTTTGTTTTCATTCCATTCTTGTCATAAATATGCAATAGAAACTCCAAAATACTCCACCTAGGAAATTCTGGCAGTGTATGAACATAAAAACCCTCATTTTCCCAAAAAGAAGTGAAAATATGCATTTCTCCATTAAAATTCATCCAATCAATTTGTAATGGAAAAATAAACACCATATAATGATTAATCATTCAATGCCAAACAATAAAATCCAAATCTCAAAGGAATTTAATACACATTTAGGAAACTTGCCTCTTCATGAGGAAAATTGTCAAAAGTCAAGAAGAGAAGAAATCTCTTACCAAATGCCATAAGATATGGTGAACAAGGGTTTTTCGATGTGAGGAATCCATTGGTGGAATACCCACAAAATATTTTTGATCCAGAATCTGCCTTGAAGCCAATTCAAATTTTCCCATGAAGGTTTTTGTAAGTCATTTCCAAAAATTAGGGAAAAAGCATGAACTTAATGAATTAAAAGAATGAGAATGCACTTTTGAATATAATACATGTCCCCTTTTCAAAAATCATAAAAATTATATTTAAAACCATTAAATATAATCCCCAAAATAAATTTATAACCATTAAAACCAAGGTTTAAATAAAATATCAATCAAATTACCATAATATGGCCACTGACAATAAATATATGATTAAATATTAATCGGTGAAAAGAACCAAAAAACTTCCACACAAAATATAACTCATAAATTGATGAAAACCATAATGTTCACAAAAAATATTAACCCATTGATGTGGGAGCATCTTGACCCTTCGGCATTATGAGGAGTTTCATAATATTGTGTTGTTTAAGTCCTTTTGAATTTCATGGGGCCATGTTACAAAAGGGTTAAAATCCCTAAAATTGCATTTCAATGTGTTAAAAAAAACATGATGGGAATGTTTCAAAGATTAGTTTTATAACTACCTTAGCATCTCTTGAAATAGAGAGGAAAAATGTAACTGAAAAAAAAAGATAGAGGGAGAGTAGAAAGATTACGAGATCTTAGAGAGAGAGCACAAAAGAATAGAGAAGAGAATCAACTCTCTGGCCTGCTGCCAGAGAGCCATGCATGTGTTATTCATTTGTATTTCAAGCCTCTCGAAGTTAAATAGATTGTGTTTAAGTATCTTGTCGTGTCTCTCTCTTTCATGTTTTGGCTATCATTGTTAATGAATTTTGGTTTCATATGCTATTAGTTATTCAGTTCCCTATTGAAGTTAGCATTGTTATGGTTCTTGTTTTCAGTTTTGTGTGATGAAAGAATGTCACAGTTTAATGTACATCAGTTTATTGCAAGAGTTACTAATAAGCTGATATTAAATTTTCATTATGGCATTTTGTAACAGCCTTGATTTGGGTCAGTGGAGAATGTTGCATTTAGAAGAGATTCAATTTTGAAGTCAATCCCTTAACTCTTGATTGAGTATTATAAACCCATAACATCATCAAGAAACTATAATTAAGTTCTTGCTTTGTTATTGGCCTATGACTAAGGAAAACGGTGGTGGACACTTGTTTGCAAGAACCATTTCATATCCGTTGTGTGGGTTTTAGATTGGTGGTGGCTCAAGCTATCAGGAAGTTACGAGCTTTGTGTGTGCCCACAAGGTAGTAACGGAGTAATGTTTTGATATTCATGTCACAAGAGAACCGAGAGAGATGGCATCTTTTCCATAGAGTCATCTACAAAACAATGGCCAAAGATCATTATGCTTTATTCAACGCATGGCTCGGTCTTTATAGTGAGAAGAGAAGGTGATGGAATCTTTTAAGAAATGGTGGTAGATAGATCATATCTGCAGATGCTTGAGCTATGATAGACCTACATGAAATTGAAGGGCAGCCCCGAACCTAAGATTTTATATAAGCTTGGTTTGACGAAAGTTTTTGGTAGACGGTTGTGCAAGAACCATTGCATCTCCTTGTGTGGGCGCCATGTCTAAAAACAACATCGGGTAAGGTGGTGGAGTACGTAGAGTCTGAGAAAAGATTGTAGTGACAATCATTGGCATAATATGATAGCAACGACTCGAGAGTGAGTTGTTCAAGCTCGGTACACCAATATGTGTGGATGTTAATAGAAGTAGATGCTTTTATTGATTAGAACATTGAGAGTATGGGAGTTCCTAAGATGATGTTTATAGAAGAACAAACCATAGCAATCACCATGAGGGAATGGTTTGAGACTCCTCAAAATTGGCCATTGAGCAGTGAGAGATGCATATTTAAGAATGATAATAGAGAAATGGAGAATGAGCTGAGCATGTGGATTTCCTCCACATCAAAGTGGTATCAGAGCCAGTGAAAGGTCTGGTGATTTGGTGGGTAGAATGTGTAACTGGTTTCCAGAGTGATCCATTGAAGCTGCAATAGAACAAATATGTTCTTTTGTGAAGATCTCATGAGTAGAGGTCTTGGTATTGTCTCCATTGAGATAAGGCTAGGTAGAAGGTGCAAGTGAGCAACCACTAAGAGAAGGGTGGTTAGCATCTTCCAGGATCTTAGGTGGGTAAGATGGAAATAAGGTGATGGTGTGAAGCAGCATGAAGCAATGTGGATAGAGGCCAAGTCAGTTGCAACATTAGAGTGAGCAGCAGAAGCGTGAACCAATCAACATTTCAATGGGACATGGAAATATTTTAAGCCTGGGAGTATGATGTGGGAGAATCTTGACCCTTCAGCATTATGAGGAGTTTCATAATATTGTGATGTTTAAGTCCTTTTGAATTTCATGGGGCCATGTTACGAAAGGGTTAAAATCCCTAAAATTGCATTGTAATGTGCTAAAAAAAACATTATGGGAATGTTTGGAAGATTAGTTTTATTACTACCTTAGCATCTCTTGAAATAGAGAGGAAAAATGTAACCAAAAAAAAAGAGATAGAGGGAGAGTAGAAATATTATGAGAGCTTAGAGAGAGATCACAAAAGAATAGAGAAGACAATCAGCTCTCTGGCCTGCTGCCAAAGAGCCATGCATGTGTTATGCATTTGTATTTCAAGCCTTTTGAAGTTAAATAGATTGTGAATAAGTATCTTGTCGTGTCTCTCTCTTTCATGTTTTGGCTATCATTGTTAATGAATTTTGGTTTCATATATTGCTATCGGTTATTCAGTTCCCTGTTGAACTTAGCATTGTTATGGTTCTTGTTTTCGGTTTTGTGTGATGAAAGAACGTCACAATTTAATGTGCATCGATTTATTCCAAGAGTTACTAATAAGCCGATGTTAAATGGTCATTATGGAATTTTGTAATAGCCCCGATTTGGGTCAGTGGAGAATGTTTCATTTAGCAGAGAGTCAATTTTGAAGTCAAGCCCTTAACTCTTGATTGAGTATTATAAACCCATAACACCTTCAAGAAACTGTTATTAAGTTCTTACTTTGTTATTGTCCCATGACTGAAACAAAAGGTGGTGGACACTTATTTTCAAGAACCGTTTCATATTCATTGTATGGGTTTTAGATTGGTGGCGGCTCAACCTATTGGGAAGCTATGAGATTTGTGTGTGCCCGCAAGGTAGTAAAGGAGTAATATTTTAACAGTCATGTCATAGGAGAATTGAGAGAGATGGCATCTTTTCAACAAAGTAATCTACAAAACAATGGCCAAAGATCATTATGCTTTGTTCAACATGTGGCTTAGTCTTTAGAATGAGAAGAGAAGGTGGCAGAATCTTTTAAGAAATGGTGGCGGATAGATCATATCCGCAGATGCTTGAGCTATGATAGACCTATGTGAAATTGAAGGGAAACCCCGAACCTAAGATTTTATATAACCTCGATTTGTAGAAAGTTTTTGATAGATGGTTTTGCAAGAACCATTGCATCTCCTTGTGTGGGTGCCATGTTTGCAAACAACATTGGGTAAGGTGGTGGAGTGCGTAGAGTCTAAGAAAAGATTGCAGTGACAGTCATTGGCATAATATGATAGCAGCAACCCAAGAGTGAGTTGTTCAAGCTCGGTACACCAATATGTGTGTATGTTAATAGAAGTATATGCTTTTGTTGATTAGAACATTGAGAGTATGAGAGTTCCTAAGATAGTGTTTATAGAAGAAGAAACTATAGTAATCACCATGAGGGAATGGTTTGAGACTCCTCAAAATTGGCCATTGAGCAATGAGAGATGCAGATTTAAGAATGATAATGGAGAAATGGAGAATGATTTGAGCATGTGGATTTCCTCTGCATCACCCATGTGGTCAAAACACATATCTTAGCATAACACACTAGGTAGTCGGTTGTTACATCTCAGTAACTGGCTAGCCGAAATAAAAATGTGGCAATTATTGCCCAAACCTGGAATTACAACCTTCGCTAGGAAACCATTTGGCCATATAACTCAATATATAACCATTTCTAATTTAGGGGAAGTTAGTTTCATGTAACTCTCCATGTTAGTAACATAGACAAAGCACGTGTACATATATATCATCAAGCAATGAAGGGGGTTGAAATATTATGTGGATCTCATGAATGAGTAACTATGACTTCATCCCTCTTCATACAAACACATCAGTCATGATTAACCATAATAATAATATCAACCAATTAATCATTATTTTAACATTGAACATGCACAATATCATCCATCATCATCTAGACATCCTGATTATAAATATTTTTAAGAAGTGCAACATATTATTTGATACATCATTAAATACCATAAGTACCTCTAATTGCCACATCTTCACATATCCTAATCCATCAACACTAATATTCCAACCTCAATAATTATCTTCTACCATTAACAAGTAATTATATTATCAAAGAAACCACATTATGAATCTAACAATCATTTAATGAATTGTAATAAACTCAAAGAAACAACTAATTACTTAAACTAACTCATAAGATCCTATCATGATTTAATTTTCATTATTAACTTGGATTATACCAAATATGCTTCTAGTTGTGCTAGAAATAACATTTCAAATTTATTGTGCATACCTCATATCGTATTTAATTAGAGTTCTAAAGTCTTGATAACTTGTAATCATGGAAGGATTGAGGTGGCACTACATTTACCCCTCTAAGGCTTGACTTACTCCTAGAAGTCACAAGGGTAAGAAAATAAATACTTAACACATTAATCCTTAATCATTCTTTAATCAATATCTCTAATATGGTTACTCCTTGGATCTATTCATTGATAAAAGGAAAGATATGAATCCTCATAAAATGGGTATATATATATAAGATATACAAAACATATCTTGCAATAATTTTTTTTGGGTTTTCTTTAGATTATTAACCAAATAAAAACTATGCATTTCCACATAAAAAATAGTATATAAATGAGTTTCTTGTACTTAAACTAGCCAAGAGCACGCTAAAATGCAATTCTCTTATCACTAAGTTGACATTAACTTATATTTTCAGCCTTAATTATAAGTCTTAAACTAAATTTACTTCTCGTATTCCTTTCAGTATTGCATACATTGTTCATAATGAATAGTAATTTACTCTAATCTTTGTTAATTCACATATAGAATATACACCAATGCTGACAATAACACTTTATTTACCAACACTTTTTCAAAGTTTCAACAAATCATACCAATCCATTCACTTAATTTCCTCAAAATTACCAACTTTTCATGAATTTTAAGCATGTTAAATGGGCTTATTCACATATTTTTTTCTTGATATAATCACCATTTATACTATTTTAATGATTTCATGGAGCAATCGTTATTTTTATTTTTCAAATTCCTACTTAATCAACATGAATGGCATCAAAACTCATAAAATATGGTAACATATAATCTAAAAATCATCTGAATCTACTTATATCTCTATGATTAAATAGTAAACATGAGTAGATATGCATTTACACAATCACAAAGTAATCCAAATCACCAGGAGTACACATCAGAATACAAGGCTCGGGAGCAACATGAGCCACATTTCTCTAACCATGTGTAACCATGCACATTAAAACCACATAAAACACACACAATAAGTAATTGTTCATATTTAATGAGGGAACCACAATCACCATAAACATAACCAATCCAACTGAAGGAGGAATAAAAAAATACAACTCAAGGAATGATAACATATAGGTCATAAGAAGAAGAATCACACAGAGTACCAAAAGGGCACTCACAAATGTTTGAAAGGGATACCAATAGGCTCATGTCATATTCTCCAAATAATTAACAACCTCAACAACATATAACCCTAGAATCGATGAATAATCCAATGTGTTAATAGTGTAATACCCCTCCCATTGTTTTCTTTTTAGTTTAATTGGTTAGACTCTTTTAGGTCAATTTTCATGTGTCTATTGAATCCTCAGATATATTTCATGTTATGTATATTTATGTTTATGGTTTTACTAACCTCATACGTGCATGTGTATCATTGGTGTGCATATTTTTTATTTCTCTTTGACATGCCTAATATGGTTGAGTGATGTAGGAGCATCCTAGGTGTAAGAGCAATCTTGCATCACCCAAAAAAAAAAAAATTCTATTTTTGTATTCAATAAGGGCTATCTTGTGTAGAGCTTCTATTTATGGAAACTTGCTATTTTTAGTAAGTTGGCCTTACGATCTCAGAATGTTCTAATTTTACATGTGGAGGTTCATCTCAGTCATATCAGCCTGCTAGCAAAGTTTCATGGCTAGATCAGGTCTAATTTTGAAGATATTAAAGATTTTCGGTATTGGCAGCAGGGTACAGAAACTTTGAACTTAGTTTTGAAAGCTTTAGAGGCCCCAGATGAGGTCCAAAAACTAGGTGATAGATGCCTTGTGCAATTCAAGCCTGTAGAGCACTTCGTTGCATTTCCAAAATGGGGTTATAATAGTCAATCGGGTCAACTGGTGATGACTTATAGTCTCCGGAAGTCAGGCCACCTGAAATTGCGAAAAATAATTTTCCTTCAAAATTTTTGTTCAGGTTTCAAAAGTTATTTTGAGCTGACTTTGATGTAATAAATTGAAAAATAAAATAATTCTAAGTTGGGTCGGCCCTTAGGGCAAAATTTATGGAACCTTCTCGGGCTATGGAAATTGCTTATATAAAGAAGGCCCGTAGTGTTGTCTAGGGCAGTTCTAGGTAGTAGATTTGGGTATTGATTTGAGGCTTTGTCCTATAGAATATTGTAAGGGAATGCCCATGTGGCTTTGCATATTGTAATTCTGAAAGTTTGTAATTCCACATTTGTGGAGATAATAAGAAGCCAATTTTCTATTCTGGCATATTATTGTTGTTGTTTCTCTATTTTGATTATGTGTTTGTGGTATTAAGGGGAGCACCCTTCATCAAGTGGTATCAGAGTAGGAGTTCCTGAGTGTGTAAATAGACTGCCGACTATGAGGCAATTTGCACCAGGACCATGGTTAGGGTTTCAGTGTGCATCGTGAAAATGCCTCCATGAAGAGAATGTGGCGGAAGAGCTGGTGTTGTGACACTTGAGGTTGGAGAGCTGTAGAGACAAGTGCGAGCATTGCAAGAAGAGATTCACAGAGGAATGAATCTTAATGTCAGAGATGAAAGTGAGGATGAAGCCGAAGAAGAATATCAAGAAGGAGAAGCCGAAATTGTGAACCAAGAGGAAGAAAGACTTTTTTGGGTGATTTCCAAGATTGGAAAAAGACCTAAGATTGAGGTTCCTACATTTTCTGGAAATCTTAACCCAGAGGAATTGATCGACTAGATCAATGAATGTGAGGAATATTTTGAGTATGAAGATGTTGAAGATCTAGTGGCAAGAGGTTCAATTGGACCGAAATAGAAGAGGGAAAGATAAAATCATGAGATGGGATCAGATGGTGGATAAATTGAAGTGATAGTTCATTCCTGTTGATTATGAGCTTGACCTACTAAAGAAAATGCAAAGTTTGAAGCAAGCAGGAAGATCTATTCAGGAGTATACAGAGGAGTTCTATCGACTCCTCATCAGAAAAGCCATGCGGAAGCTGATAAGGAGAAAGTTGCCTAATACCTTAATTGGTTAAGGCCAAGCATTTAGGAGGAGTTGAATCTAGTTCGAATGAACAGTATTGAGGAGGCATACCAGTTTGCCCTAAAAGTAGAAGAAAAGTTGAACAAGAAGTTTGAGAGTAGACAAAATGGAAGAGGTCATGGTGGAAGATCTGGTGGATGGTCATATGGTGGCTAAAATGAAGATCCAAAAAAGAAAGATGAGGCCAGTAGCAGCTAGAATTAGAGAGGAAATAATTCCAATCATTTCCAAGATTAGAATAATAGAGATCAGAGAGGAAGAGGAAGAGGACAAGGTTCAGGAAGAGGAGGCTTCCGTGGAACATGTTTTCACTATGGAGAAGAAGGTCATAGGGCATTTGAATATCCTCAATGCCAAGGAAGGATAGATAGGAGGAATGAAGGCCAAGCTAGAGTTGCACATGTAGATGAAGATGTCAGATCATCAAATTCTGAAGATGCTGAAAGAGGAGAAATGCTAATTAACAGAAGAGTCCTGCTGAGTGGTGAGAATGAACCTGAACAAAGGAGGAGCCTGTTTCGCACTAGATGCAAGTGTGAGGGTAAATGTTGTGATGTGATTATCGATAGTGGAAGCACTGACAATTTGGTGTTAGAAGAGATGGTGACAAAGTTGAAGCTTAAGAGACAGAAACACCCACATCCATATCAAATTGCCTAGGTGCAAGATGACCACAAGGTCATGGTTAGTGAATAGTGCTTGGTAAAGTTCAAGATCGGTGGGTACCAAGATGAGGTACTATGTGATATCATCTCTATGGATGCATGTCATATGTTGTTGGGTAGACCTTGGTAGTTTGACAGATGTGTTGTACATGATGGTCATGTGAATACCTATTCCCTGACAAAGGATAGAGTGCGACATAAGCTAAAGCCATTGAAGGAGACCGAAGAAAAGGTATGCTATAATGTAAGAATAACATTTGGTGATGGAAGAAAATTACTAGATGGTATGAGGCATGAGCATGTGTGTTTTTCTTTAATTCCAAAAGCTAGTAAAGAAAAAGTAGAGGATGTACCTGTAGAGGTTGCAGATTTGTTGAATGAGTTTCAAGATATTGTATCTGATAATGTACCTGATGGATTATCACTGGTAAGGAAGATTAGTCATCAGATGGATTTGATTCAAGGAGCTAGTTTTCCAAACAAGGCAGCACACAAAATGACACCAGTAAAAAGTGAAGAGTTGAACAGACAAGTACATGAGTTGTTACAAAAGGGATTGATTTGGGAGAGCCTGAGTCCTTGTGCTATACCAGTAGTATTAGCACCAAAGAAGAATGGAGAATGGAGGATGTGTATAGATTCTAGAGCAATAAACAAGATCACAATCAAGTATAGGTTTCCATTGCCATGAATGAATGATATTATGGACTGTTTGAGTGGAGCTGTGTATTTCTCAAAGATAGATCTGAAGAGTGGATATCACTAGATTTGGATCAGAGAAGGAGATGAATGGAAGACTACCTTAAAGACAATGGAAGGACTGTATGAGTGGTTAGTCATGCCTTTTGGGTTAACCAATGCACCAAGCACTTTCATGCGGCTCATGAACGAGGTTCTGAAAGAATTTCTGGGTAAGTTTGTCATTGTTTACCTAGATGATATTTTGATCTTTAGCGAGACATTGGAGGAACATATGATGCATATTTGTATGGTGTTTGAGAAGCTAAGAGATGAGAAATTGTTGATTAATTTGAAGAAGTGCAGTTTTGTGAAGAAAGACTTAGTGTATTTGGGATTTGTAGTTTTAGCAGAAGGTCTAAAAATGGACCCAGAGAAGGTACAGGCTATCCTTGAATGGCCTACTCCAAGGAGTGCTATTGAGGTAAGATCTTTTCATGGTTTGGCTAGTTTCTACAGAAATTTTATCAAAAATTTTAGAAGTATTTGTTGACCCTTGACTGAAACAATGAGAGGGGATAGAAAAGAGTTTAAGTAGACTAATGGGGCAGAAAAGATCTTTCAATTGTTGAAATGAAAAGTTACAGAACAACCTATTTTAGCACTTCTAGATTTTAGTAAGGTGTTTCAAGTAGACTGTGATGCTAGTGGTACTGCAATAGGAGCTATTATGAGCCAAGAAGGTAAACCTGTTGCTTATTTCAGTGAGAAGTTAAATGATGCCAAGAGAAAATATTATATCTATGATCAAGAATTTTATGCTATAGTTCAGGCATTAAAGAAGTGGAGACATTATCTACTTCCTAAGGAGTTTGTTTTGTATACTGATCATCAAGCTTTGCAATATTTGAATAGTCAAGGAAAGTTGAATCAAAGGCATTTGAAATGGGTTGAGTTTTTGCAGAGTTATACATTTGTTTTGAAACACACAAGTGGAAAGTCTAACAAGGTTGCAGATGCTCTTAGCAGAAGGCAACTATTACTGACAGAGATGCAGATTGAGGTGGTTGGGTTCAAGGAGCTCAAGAATTTGTATCCAGAGGATCCTGATTTTGGTGGAGCTTGGAAAGCTTGTAAAGAACCTGTTACTCTAGATAGGACAAAGTGGGTGGATTTTATCATCCAGGATGATATGTGATGCAGGAGCATCCTGGGTGTAAGAGCAATCTTGCATCACCCAAAAATATTTCTATTTTTGAATTCAATAAGGGCTATCTTGTGCAGAGCTGCTATTTATGGAAAGTTACTATTTTTGGTAATTTTTGTATGTGCTCAGAATGATCTGATTTCTTTCTTGGAGGTTCATTTTGGTCATATAAGTCTGCCAGTAAAGTTTCATTGCCAGATCAAGTGTATATTGGAAGATATTGAAGATTTTCGGTATTGGCAGCAGGGTACAGAAACTTTGAACTCAATTTTGAAGGCTTTAGAGGCCCCGGATGAGGTCGAATATTTGTGTGACAGGCACTTGCGCGTGTCAAGCCTGTAGAGCACTTCGTGGCATTTCTGAAATGGGGTTATAATAGCCGATCGGGTCAACTGGTGATGACTTATGGTCTTCGGAAGTTGGGTCACCTGAAATGGCAGAAAATAATTTTTTTCAAAATTTCTGTTCGGGTTTCAAAGGTTATCTTGAGCCGACTATGATGTAATAAAATGTAAAATAAAATAATTCTAAGTTGGTCGGCCTTATTGGCTAAAAATTCTGGAACCTTCCCAGGCGGTGGAAAATTGCCTATATAAGGAAGGCTGTATTATTGTCTTAGGCAGTTCAGAATAGTTCTGGGTAGTAGATCTGGGTAATAGTTCGAGGCTTTGTCCTACAAAATATTGTAAGGGAATGCCCATGTGGCTTTGCATATTGTAATTCTGAAAGTTTGTAATTCCACATTTGTGGAGATAATAAGAAGCCAATTTTCTGTTCTTGCATATTGTTGTTGTTTCTCTATTTCTGTTATGTGTTTGTGGTATTAAGGGGAGCACCCTTCATCAATTGGTATCAGAGCAGGAGTTCTTGAGTGTGTAAACAGATCACCGACTATGAGGCAGTTTGCACCAGGATCGTGGCTAGGGTTTCAGTGCGCATCCTGAAAATACCTCCACGACGAGAACGTGGCGGAAGAGTTGGTGCTGTGACACCTGAGGTTAGAGAGCTGCAGAGACAAGTGCGAGCATTGCAAGAAGAGATTCGTAGAGGAATGAATCTCAATGTCAGAGACGAAAGCGAGGATGAAGCCGAAGAAGAATATCAAGAAGGAGAAGCTGAAATTGTGAACCAGGAGGAAGAAAGACTTTTTCGGGCCATTTCCAAGATTGGGAAAAGACCTAAGATTGAGGTTCCTACATTTTCTAGAAATCTTAACCTAGAGGAATTGATTGACTGGATCAATGAATGTGAGGAATATTTTGAGTATGAAGATGTTGACGATCCTGATAGGGTCAAATTTGCGAAGGCTAGATTGAAAGGTCATGCGAAGATCTGGTGGCAAGAAATTCAGTTGGAGCGAAATAGAAGAGGGAAAGATAAAATCACAAGATGGGATCGGATGGTGGATAAATTGAAGCGACAGTTCATTCCTGTTGATTATGAGCTTGACCTACTGAAGAAAATGCAGAGTTTGAAGCAAGCAGGAAGATCTGTTCAGGAGTATACAGAGGAGTTCTATCGACTTCTCATCAGAACAGGCCATGCAGAAGCTGATAAGGAGAAAGTTGCCCGATACCTTAATGGGTTAAGGCCAAGCATTCAGGAGGAGCTGAATCTGGTTCGAATGAACAGTATTGAAGAGGCATACTAGTTTTCCCTAAAAGTAGAGGAAAAGCTGAACAAGAAGTTTGAGAGCAGACAAAACGAAAGAGGTCACAGTGGACGATCTGGTGGACGATCATATGGTGGCCAAAATGAAGATCTGAAAATGAAGGATGAGGCCAGTAGCAGTCAGAATCAGCGAGGAAATAATTCCAATCGCTTCCAGGATCAGAATAATAGAGATCAGAGAGGAAGAGGAAGAGGACAAGGATCTGGAAGAGGTGGCTTCCGTGGAACATGTTTTCACTGTGGAGAAGAAGGTCATAGGGCATTTGAATGTCCTCAGTGCCAAGGAAGAATGGATAGGAGAAATGAAGGCCAGGCCAGAGTTGCACATGTAGATGAAGATGCCAGATCATCAAATTCTGAAGATGCTGAAAGAGGAGAAATGTTGATTAACAGAAGAGTCCTGTTGAGTGGTGAGAATGAACCTGAGCAAAGAAGGAGCCTGTTTCGCACCAGGTGCAAGTGTGAAGGTAAATGTTGTGATGTGATTATTGATAGTGGAAGCACTGACAATTTGGTGTCAGAAGAGATGGTGATAAAGTTGAAGCTCAAGAGATAGAAACACCCACATCCATATCGGATTGCCTGGGTACAGGATGACCACAAGGTCATGGTCAATGAACAATGCCTAGTGAAGTTCAAGATTGGCGGATACCAAGATGAGGTATTGTGTGATATCATATCTATGGATGCATGTCATATGTTGTTGGGTAGACCATGGCAGTTTGACAGATGTGTTGTACATGATGGTCGTGCGAATACCTATTCCCTGACAAAGGATGGAGTGCGACATAACCTAAAACCATTGAAGGAGACTGGAGAAAAGGTATGTGGTAATGCAAGGATAACTTTTGTTGATGGAAAAAATTTCCTAGATGGTATGAGGCATGAGCATGTATGTTTTTCTTTAATTCCAAAAGCTGGTAAAGAGGAAGTAGAAGATTCCTGTAGAAGTTGCAGATTTGTTGAACGAGTTTCAGGATATTGTATCCAATAACGTGCCTGATGGATTACCACCAGTCAGGAAGATCAGTCATCAGATGGACTTGATCCCAGGAGCGAGTTTTCTGAATAAGGCAGCACACAGAATGACACCTGCAGAAAGTGAGGAGTTGAACAGACAAGTACATGAGTTGTTACAGAAAGGATTGATTCGAGAGAGTCTGAGTCCCTGTGCTGTACCAGTGGTATTAGCACCAAAGAAGAATGGAGAATGGAGGATGTGTACAGATTCTAGGGCAATAAACAAGATCATAATCAAGTACAGGTTTCCATTGCCACGAATGGATGATATTATAGACTGTTTGAGTGGAGCTGTGTATTTTTCAAAGATAGATCTGAAAAGTGGATATCATCAGATTCGGATCAGAGAAGGAGATGAATGGAAGAGTGCCTTCAAGACAAAGGAAGGACTATATGAGTGGTTAGTCATGCCTTTTGGGCTAACCAATGCACCGAGCACTTTCATGCGGCTCATGAACGAGGTTCTGAAAGAATTTCTGGGTAAGTTTGTCATTGTTTACCTAGATGATATTTTTATCTTTAGTAAGACATTGGATGAGCATATGATGCATATTCGTATGGTATTTGAGAAGTTGAGAGAAGAGAAATTGTTGATTAATTTGAAGAAGTGCAGTTTTGTGAAGAAAGAGTTAGTGTATTTGGGATTTGTAGTTTCAGCAGAAGGTCTAAAAATGGACCCAGAGAAGGTGTAGGCTATCCTTGAATGGCCTACTCCAAGGAGTGCTACTGAGGTAAGATCTTTTCATGGTTTGGCTAGCTTTTATAGAAAGTTTATCAAAAATTTTAGCAGTTTTTGTGGACCCTTGACTGAAACAATGAGAGGGGATAGAAAAGAGTTTAAGTGGACTAATGGGGCAGAAAAGAGTTTTCAATTATTGAAACAAAAAGTTACAGAACAACCTATTTTAGCACTTCTAGATTTTAATAAGGTGTTTCAAGTAGATTGTGATGCTAGTGGTACTGCAATAGGAGCTGTTATGAGCCAAGAAGGTAAACCTATTGCTTATTTCAGTGAGAAGTTAAATGATGCCAAGAGGAAATATTCTATTTATGATCAAGAATTTTATGCTATAGTTCATGCATTAAAGAAGTGGAGACATTATCTTCTTCCTAAGGAGTTTGTTTTGTATACTGATCATCAAGCTTTGCAATATTTGAATAGTCAAGGAAAATTGAATCAAAGGCATTTGAAATGGGTTGAGTTTTTGCAGAGTTATACATTTGTTTTGAAACACAGAAGTGGAAAGTCTAATAGGGTTGCAGATGCTCTTAGCAGAAGGCAACTATTGCTGACAGAGATGTAGATTGAGGTGGTTGGGTTCAAGGAACTCAAGAATTTGTATCCAGAGGATCCTGATTTTGGTGAAGCTTGGAAGGCTTGTACAGAACCTGTTACTCTAGACAGGATGAAATGACTGGATTTTATCATCCAAGATGATATGCTATTCAGAGGGAGTCAGTTGTGTATTCCACGAAGTTCTATGAGGGAGAATCTCATCAAGGAGAAGCATAGTGGAGGATTGGCTGGACATTTTGGTCGTGATAAAACCCTTGCTTTGGTTGGTGAGAATTATTATTGGCCACAATTGCAGCAAGATGTGAAGAAGTTTGTACAGAATTACAGAGTATGTCAGATAGCGAAAGGAGTGAAGCAGAATACATGGTTGTATCAGCCATTACCTATACCAGAGAAGCCTTGGGAGGATATCAGTATGGACTTTGTTCTTGGTTTACCGAGGACACAGCAGGGACATGATTCAATTTTTGTAGTAGTTGACCGATTTTCAAAGATGGCACATTTCATTCCCTGCAAGAAGACTAATGATGTTGTTCATGTAGCAGAATTGTTTTTCAGAGAAGTAGTGAGACTTCATGGTTTGCCAAAGACCATAGTTTCAGATCGGGACACTAAGTTTGTTGGATATTTCTGGCATACATTGTGGAAGAAGTTGAAGATAGATTTGAAGTTCAGTTCATCACATCATCCACAGATTGATGGACAGACAGAGGTGGTGAATAGGAGTTTGGGAAATTTGCTGAGATGTTTGGTTGGAGATAAGCCAATGGGATGGGATTTGATTTTACCACAGGCAGAATTTGCATACAATAATTCTGTCAACAGGAGCAGTGGTAAATCACCATTCCAGATTGTATATGGAAGTAGTCCAAGAAATGCATCTGAATTGAGAAAGATAGATAAAGGAGCAATAAGTAGTGCTGAAGCTGAGGATTTTGCAGAACACTTGAAGAACATCCATGAGGAGGTGAGGAAGCATATTACCAAGATGAATGCACAGTATAAGGCTAAGGCAGATGAGAAAAAGAGGTATAAGGAATTTCAGGTTGGTGATGAAGTCATGGTTCATTTACAGAAGGAGCGGTTTCCAGTTGGTACATATAACAAGCTGAAAACGAAGAAGTTTGGGCCATGTAAGATACTGAAGAAGCATAATTCAGGAAATGCATATGAGGTAGAATTGCCTAGTGAGCTGAATATTTCACCAGTGTTTAACATTTCAGATCTGACAGAGTATCATGAAGGAGGTGTTGAAGATGAGATCATAGCAGCACAGTGGAGTATTCCAGCAACTAGTTCAGACACTAAGGAGATCGAGGATATACTGGACAGTCGTGTTGGCAGAAGCACAAGGAACATGACATATGAAGAATATCTGGTCAAGTGGAAAGGATGGCCTGTTGAAGATTCATCATGGCTGACAAAGGAGGAGGTTAGCCGTCTTGGTTTTCCTCTCCACACCTGAGTCATGACAGGGTCACTTCTCAAATTATCCTGGGTGTCTGATGCAGGAGCATCCTGGGTGTAAGAGCAATCTTGCATCACCCAAAAATATTTCTATTTTTGAATTCAATAAGGGCTATCTTGTGCAGAGTTGCTATTTATGAAAAGTTACTATTTTTGGTAATTTTTGTATGTGCTCAGAATGATCTGATTTCTTTCTTGGAGGTTCATTTTGGTCATATAAGTCTGCCAGTAAAGTTTCATTACCAGATCAAGTGTATATTGGAAGATATTGAAGATTTTCGATATTGGCAACAGGGTACAGAAACTTTAAACTCAGTTTTGAAGGCTTTAGAGGCCCCGGATGAGGTCGAACATTTGGGTGACGGGCGCTTGCACGGGTCAAGCCTGTAGAACGCTTCGTGGCATTTCTGAAATGGGGTTATAATAGCCGATCAGGTCAACTGGTGATGACTTATGGTCTTCGGAAGTTGGGTCACCTGAAATGGCGGAAAATAATTTTCTTCAAAATTTTTGTTCGGGTTTCAAAGGTTATCTTGAGCCAACTATGATGTAATAAAATGTAAAATAAAATAATTCTAAGTTGGTCGGCCTTATTGGCTAAAAATTCTGGAACCTTCCCAGGCGGTGGAAAATTGCCTATATAAGGAAGGCTGTATTATTGTCTTAGGCAGTTCAGAATAGTTCTGGGTAGTAGATCTGGGTAATAGTTCGAGGCTTTGTCCTACAGAATATTGTAAGGGAATGCCCATGTGGCTTTGCATATTGTAATTCTGAAAGTTTGTAATTCCACATTTGTGGAGATAATAAGAAGCCAATTTTCTGTTCTTGCATATTGTTGTTGTTTCTCTATTTCTGTTATGTGTTTGTGGTATTAAGGGGAGCACCCTTCATCAATATGCTATTCAGAGGGAGTCAGTTGTGCATTCCACAAAGTTCTGTGAGGGAGAATCTCATCAAGGAGAAGCATAGTGGAGGATTGGCTGGACATTTTGGTCATGATAAAACCCTTTCTTTGGTTGGTGAGAATTATTATTGGCCATAGTTGCAGCAAGATGTCAAGAATTTTGTACAGAGTTGCAGAGTATGTTAGATGGTGAAGGGAGTGAAGTAGAATATAGGGTTATATCAGCCATTACCTATACCAGAGAAGCCTTGGGAGGATATCAGTATGGACTTTGTTCTTGGTTTACCAAAGACACAGTGGGGACATGATTTAATTTTTGTGGTGGTTGATAGATTTTTGAAGATGGCACATTTCATTCCTTGCAAGAAGACTAATGATGATGTTCATATAGCAGAATTATTTTTCAGAGAAGTAGTGAGACTACATGGTTTGCCAAAGACCATAGTTTTAGATAGAGACACTAAGTTTGTTTGATATTTCTAGCGTACATTATGGGAGAAGTTGAAGATAGATTTGAAGTTTAGTTCATCACATCACCCATAGATCGATGGACAGACAGAGGTGGTGAATAGGAGTTTGAGAAATTTGCTAAGATGTTTGGTTGGAGATAAGCCAACAGGATGGGATTTGATTTTACCATGGGCAGAATTTGCATACAATAATTCTGTCAATAAGAGCACTGGTAAATCACCATTCCAGATTGTATATGGAAGTAGTTCAAGAAATGCATTTGAATTGAGAAAGATAGATAAAGGCTAAATAAGTAGTGTTGAAGCTGAGGATTTTGCAGAGCACTTGAAGAACATCCATGAGGAGGTGAGGAAGCATATTAACAAGATGAATGCACAGTACAAGGCTAAGGCAGATGAGAAAAGGAGGCATATAGAATTTCATGTTGGAGATGAAGTCATGGTTCATTTGTGGGAGTGATTTCTGGTTGGTACATATAACAGGTTGAAAATGAAGAAGTTTGGGCCATGTAAGATACTAAAGAAGCATGATTTAGGAAATGCATATGAGGTAGAATTGCCTAGTGAGCTGAATCTTTCACCAGTGTTTAACATTTTAGATTTGACAGAGTATCATGAAAGAGGTGTTGAAGATGAGGTTGCAGTAGCATAGTGGAGTATTCCAGCAACCAGTTCAGATATCAAGGAGATTGAAGACATACTGGATAGTCATGTTGGCAGAAGCACAAGGAACATGACATATGAAGAGTATTTGGTCAAATGGAAAGGATGACCTATAGAATATTCATCATGGCTAACAAAGGAGGAGGTTAACCGTCTTGGTTTTCCTCTACACACTTGAGTCGTGATAGGGTCACTTCTCAAATTACCCCAGGTGTCTGATGTAGGAGCATCCTGGGTGTAAGAGCAATCTTGCATCACCCAAAAAAAAAATATTTCTATTTTTGTATTCAATAAGGCCTATCTTGTGTAGAGCTGCTATTTATGGAAACTTGCTATTTTTAGTAAGTTGGCCTTACAATCTTAGAATGTTCTAATTTTACATGTGGAGGTTCATCTTAGTCATATCAGCTTGCCAGCAAAGTTTCATGGCTAGATCAGGTCTAGTTTTGAAGATATTGAAGATTTTCGGTATTGGCAGCAAGGTACAGAAACTTTGAACTCAGTTTTGAAGGCTTTAGAGGCCCCAAATGAGGTCAAAAAATTGGGTAATATGTGCTTTGCATAGGTCAAGCATGTAGAGTGCTTCGTGGCATTTCTGAAATGGGGTTATAATAGTCAATTGGGTCAACTGGTGATGACTTATGGTCTCCGGAAGTCGGGCCACCTGAAATGGCGGAAAATAATTTTCCTTCAAAATTTCTGTTCAGGTTTCAAAAGTTATTTTGAGCCAACTTTGATGTAATGAATTAAAAAATAAAATAATTCTAAGTTGGGTCGGGCCTTAGGGCTAAATTTCTAGAACCTTCTCAGGCGGTCGAAATTGCCTATATAAAGAAGGCTCGTAGTGTTGTCTAGGGCAGTTTTGGGTAGTAGATCTGGGTATTGATTCAAGGCTTTTTCCTACAGAATATTGTAAGGGAATGCCCATGTGGCTTTGCATATTGTAATTCTAAAAGTTTGTAATTCCACATTTGTGGAGATAATAAGAAGCCAATTTTCTGTTCTTGCATATTATTGTTGTTGTTTCTCTATTTCTGTTATGTGTTTGTGGTATTAAGGGGAGCACCCTTCATCATTGAGGGATAAGTCATAGTTACTTGTTTGTGAGATCAACATGATTGACTGATCCCTACCATTGTGTGCTATATATTTATAAATGTATGTATATGATCATCTATTATTGAAGATTTTAGGTACAGGAAATCAACTTCCCTGAATTGCCAAGATGAGTGTTCCCTATTGCAATACCTCAATCGCAACATGGGAGATATAACATACATGTCCAATCCCAACCTAAGCCATTAATTGTCCCAAAATAGTGGACAAGTATCTAATTATCTACCTATTCTGATTCATCTAGGTGATGAGAATTTGTGAGCCCTTTCTTTAGGCTTGATTGTTGTATTTTGGTTTAGTCTATTTTTCTTCATGGTTGCATCTCATGTCGTTTGATGTGGTTTTGGTGTTAAAGTGGATTAAGAAATTAATTAAGATTAATTAAATAATATTAAATAATTAAACCTTATGATATATTAAAATATTAAATATAAGGCTAATTAATTAACGATAATTAATTAATTACCTATTTTTAATAAATAATTTAATTACAATCAAGTTCGGCATTATCTGAGTTTTTTGTTTAGGAGGACAATCTGCTAGCTATCCCTTTTGATCAGAATTGTTAGCCAAAATCATCTTTGGAATTATAGGACTATCAAGATCCATATGACATTCATAATCTTTTGGCCATTTAGGACAGTTTAGATATTGAGCATGATGGCAACCCGAATAAGATTCTAATTAAGCAAGTTGGAGAGTGGATGAAAAATACTACCTTTATGGAATCAGACTATGAGGAGATGCAAAATTTTGGGACTCAGTAACAAGGGTTGATAGCTCAAAGTTCAGATCAGGACACTATGGACCAGGGTGAAGCCCAAGAGATAGTAGAATACATCTCAGATTCCACAAATCCAAACCCTAAATAGATTTCAACACAATCAGTATGTAATAGTACATTGCTAACTATTCAACAAACCCCCTCTCAGGCCACCTAGGTCAAGCCCACACTGAAAAAAAAGAGGCAGAAAGCCCAAAAATACTCAAACTAAAGCTAAAATTGTAGCAGGTATCCAATCTACTATGGATGGCAAGTTCACACCTTCAAAAAGAATGACGAGGAGAATAATGAGTTCTCCTTGTCAATCATGAAGATTATCTCATGGAATGTCAGAGGTTTAAATGCCTCTAACAAAAGGAGTAGAATTAAGAAAGAGCTTGATTCTATGAAAGTAGATGTCATCCTATTGCAAGAAATAAAAATGTCACACGAGAACTTTGATAAAACAATTGGGAAATTGTCAAACTGGCAATCAGCCCAAAGACTAGGAATGGGTCCCTCTGGGGGTCTGGCTATCCTATGGGATCCCAATTCAATTCAAGGTCACCTCACAAACCAAGAAGATAATTGGCAAGCATTAAGCATGAGTTGTTATGACAAAAAATTCCTCTTGATTAACATTTATGGACTCACAACAACGATGGATAAGCAAAGAGTCTAGAAGGAGTTGACTCATATGATTCAGTCACATCAATTACATCACATAATTATAGGGGGAGATTTTAATGCTATTTTAAAATTGTCTGAAAAATGTGGAGGCATTGGTCCACCTATGAAAACAATACAAGATTTCTCCCACTTTGTACAAGATAATAATCTTGTAGACATTGAGCCAAGTAAAGTTGCATATACTTGGACCAATAAAAGATCTATTTTTTCTCAGATTACTGTGAGGCTAGACCTATTTTTTGTATCATAGAATTGGAATCTTACTAAGACCTCCTTTCAGTCAGACATTCTACCAAAACCAGGCTTAGATCACTTTCCTATCAGCATCCAAGTGAGTTTTAATTTAGTCTCTCAAGGTCTTCCTCATAATTCATCCTTCAAATTTGAAAGAATGTGGTTACAACATCCATCATTTCTGCCTTTAATCAGACAATGGTGGATGAGTTTCCCTCACTTGGATGGCACTAAAATGCATCAATTTGCAACAAGATGAAATATACTAAAGCCCAGATTAAAAAATGGAATGAAGTAGTCTTCAAAAATATTTTTAAATAAAAGGAGATTGTAAAACAAAAGCTAGAAGATGTGTTGGACAAGATCACCAGACATGGCATGGATAATGACTCTTTCCTTGTTCAGAAAAGCCTATCTATAGAGTGGGAAGAACCATGTAGTAGAGAAGAGATTTACCGGAGACAAAAATCTTGGGAACTATGGCTGAAAGAGGGGGATAAAAATAAAAAATTCTTCCATGCCTCAGCTAAACAAAAAATAGCAGCCAACCAAATTTTTTCTATTAACAATGCAGAGATAGGTATTCCAATTACAGATCCTCAAAGCATACAAGATGAAGGGGTGAGATTTTTTAAAACCTTGCTGGCCCCCAAGAATCTACCTTCCTAATCGGATACCTAGGAGACTGAGCTTCTAGCAGCCATACCATCTATTGTTACAGAATTAGAAAACATCAAGTTAATGGTGCCATTCACAATTCAAGAATTAAGGAAAGTAGTCTTCTCCCTTCCCATAAATAAAATGCCAAGACCAGATGGATTCACTGCTCTTTTCTTCCAAGCATGCTAGGACATAATGGGGTGGGACCTATTGGGATTTATTGAAGAATCCAGATCTAGTAAGTCCATGCTAAAATACTTTAATACTACCAATATAGCTATTATTGCCAAAGTGAAAGCACCTGAGACTTTTGTGCAATTTAGACCCATTTCCTTGTGCAATACGGTATACAAAATCATTATGAAAGCCATATATCTCAGGATGCAGCAATTAATTCCAATTCTAGTATCTCAATCTCAAGGTAGTTTTGTCCCTAGTCAGGAAACAATGGAGGGGGCACTAGTGGCACATGAAACACTCCACTGCATTAATGTAGACAAATCTCCAAATTTTTTCATTAAGTTGGATATGATGAAGGCATATGACAGGGTTTGTTGGAATTTCTTATTTAAAGTCTTACACAAATTTGGATTCTCCAAAGCATCGTGTAAATGGGTATGAGCCTGTGTATTGGGGGCCTGGTTCTCAGTAGTGATTAACGGAGTTCCTGTGCGCTTCTTCTCATCCACACAAGGGGTTTAGCAAGGAGACCCTCTATCCCAGTCCTTTTTATGCTAGTGGCTAAATCTTTTAGTAGACATATTCAGCATATGCAGGCTTCAGGGCTCTGGCAAGGTGCACATATTAGTGAAACAAACATTTACATTACCCACACCCTATTCACTGATGATACCCTCTATTTGGAGCCTCTTTTGTATCAAAAGAAAAAAAAATTAAACAATCCCTGGATTTGTACACCTCAATTTCAAATCAAAAAGTGAATTCATAGAAATCAAACATTTACTTGTTCAATACAAATCAGATAATAGCCAACAAGATTGTCAATATTCTAGGCTCTTCAGTAGACCTCCTACCATCAACCAATTTGGGAATTCCTTTCTTTATTGGAGCCAATAGAACAAGCTACTGGGTGCCCATTATTGATAGAATCAAATCAAGAGTTGTTTCTTGGAAAGCAAGATGGCTATCCCTTTCAGGCAGAATCCTTCTTATTAAGACAGTGCTTTCAGCAATACCAAATTATTATCTATCAGTTCTCAAAGCCCCTTCTTCGGTCATAAATTCCATCCAAAAGATATTGAGAGAATTCTTATGGATGACCAATATGAATGGAGAAAAGAAAATTCCTTTGGTCTCACTCGATTGTATGGTACAAACAAAACAACTTGGAGGTGCGGGGATCCATGATCTTCATAAACAGAATAAATCCTTTGGAGGAAAGTTGGTCTAGCAAATGTACTCTAAGCCCAATAATATATGGTGTCAAATCATGCAGCAAAAATATTTAGATAACAACAATCCAGCTAGAGTCCTTAGCATCCTTGATCCCCTGAAAGGATCAGCAATATGGGACTTCATGATGGCCTCAAGGGAGATAGTAACTAGCCATATATCCTTGGAAGTTAATAGTGGTTCTCAAGTTAAATTTTGGCATTACTCATGGAATTTGGCCCCGCCATTAAGAAATATGGAAGGTGTGGATTACATGGTAATTGCATCTAAAAATTTGTGGGGATCACTTTTGATAAACTTTCTGTCTGTAGTTTCAATACACTCAAGAAAGGTGATTTGGAAAGATCCATCAAAATTGAATCTTTGTCCCTTGGACTGTCAATTATTGGAAAAAATATTTTCTGAAAAAGCAGTATACTTATCAAATTCTAATGATAAGGTGCTTTGGGTCCTTGGGAATGAGGGAAATTATAACATTAAGGATGAGTATAACATTATCCAACAACAGGAAATCAATTCTCCTCCTTGCCAGGCATTCACATTTTGCTGGAGTCAATTAACACTACCCAAAGCAGGATGCTTCTCATGGTTAGCATTGAAAAACATAGTTTTAACAAGTGATAGACTGGACAAATTAAAGATTGCACAACCTTTTAATTGTTTACTATGTGGTCATGCTAGAGAAACTGTGGATCATTTATTTGTAACCTACCCATTTGCACAACATTGTTGGATTTTTGTGTTGAGAAAACTTCATTATTCAATTCCTTTGCCAAGCAGTCTCTGGGATTTGTTTCAGTCCTGGCCAGAATTATATCGAGATTCCCTCTTCTCTACATTATGGGCATGTATCCCAGTCCTGGTTGTGGGCAATTTGGTGGGAGCGCAGCAAAAGAATCTTTTGCAAAATTTCCTCTACAATTGAAGTAGTACCCTCCAATTTGGAAAAGTCAATATCTAAAATGGTGAATTCCAATCATTTAAAGCTTAAGTGTAACCTACATATGAGAAGTTGGGATAGTGTGATTTCAAGGGAATGGAAACATATTCAAGTACCATTTGGTTGGTGCCATTGATATCTTAATTCAAATCCACAAGATCAAAAACTAGTTTGATGGATTCCTCCAGCTGAAGGGATTGTGAAGTTAAATTTTGATGGATCTTCCAGAGGCAATCTAGGTGATTTAGGTGCAGGTGTGTGTATCTAAGATCATCATGGTATAGTTATAGCATAAAAATTTTTCCCTCTTCCTCAAAGTACAAATAATATGGCTAAAGCTCATGGGTTATTTATTGGCCTCACATTAGCTAGAGCAGGTGGATTCAAACAAATACAAGTAGAGGGTGATTCCTTGATCATTATTAATACTTGTATAAAATGGGAAATGCACAGCTAGCAGTTAGGATATATCTTTCATCAAATTTGGTTCCTACTAGATTCCTTTGATGAAATATACATATCCCATACCCTTCATGAGGGGAATGTGGTTACAAATCACCTTGATAATAAGGCATGTGATGACCATGATATGATTTCATTTGCACTAGATGAAATCATTAAGAAGGCCATTAAATTTTAGGAATTGATTTATGTGGATATGAAAGCCTCTTCAATAGAGTGGGATGTGAAAGTGGAAAGTTAAATACTTGTTTGATGAAGTGGACACTAGGTACATAAATGTTGTATCTCACATGATGGGGGTATAGTACCAAATGTGTGTGGTAAGTTGTGTACTTATCTAGGAATAAGTGATAGATTAAATATCCACAGATGATATGCCATCAATTTCTATTCCGCTGCATTTATAACAATTTGTTTACATGTGTGGGATTTCTGTGAGTTGTGATTATGTACATCCCCAGAATATTATATGGGAATTTTCATTCCCAAGGTACGATCTGCTATCATCTCAATTCATCCTAGAGATTTGTGGGGATTCGATGGACAAGGCAATTTATGGTTCAAATAATGGGAGTGCTTTGATTGCTTTATATATTTTCCCAATCCCATTTACACATCAATCATTTTCTATCACTCGCATAGCATCAATGGAGTCGAGGGTTGGTCAGATTTTGAAATGTAGACAATGCGAAAGGTATCATCATGATATCTTGCCGAGAAACTATAGATTGAGGCTGCAAGATTTTGGGGTGGAAGAGGTGTTGCCTGTGATTATTGATGAGGGTTCCTTTGATGACATGTTTGTTTTCCATTCTCCAAAGATTCCAGCTGCTATCTACACTATTATTGGTGAAGAAATCCTTGCACCACATGTGCATCATTTATTTTTCCTAGCACAACTTGTTTCCATCTTCTTGTCCAATGCCTTGGACCTCATACAATCAGTGTCCCTATTCATTTCTTTAGCGGAGAAAGTTATCAATCCTAATTATTTGCAGAATAATGTTCTTATTTGGGCTCTACAAAAATATGATCTTTGGGATGGGTTGGCACTAGTTGGTGGTTTGTTTTCCCATCATGAACTATTCACCAACCATGATTGCATGTTGGGGTATGTAAGTATAAAACATTCCTTAGAGAAATAGGATGCAAGGTACACAAAAAATGCCCTTCATTTTGTGAATCAATGCTTGGGCTTTCACATGGTGGATTTAGTTAAAATCAAGGTGAATGCCCTGCTGGAGCTCTTCAAATTTCCAAATTCTCCCCCTTCTCGGGTTTGAAATTTGATTCAATCAAGCCCATTCACTTGCAGTCATACTCCAAGGATGATAGACATGGTGCCAGACCTCAATGATCACCCCTCGGACTTGGGTAGTGGATCTCTGCCTGGTGATCAACTTACTTGTGTTGCTGGCTTTGAAGCACCCTACACTCATGATTTGGCCTTCGATCGTGGATGGCAACCTGCTTCTTCAATGGAGGGCAAAACTATGTGTCTGACTTCATCAAAATTTGCATTGGGCGATGGCCTAGAACCTTCGTGCTAGTCCCCACGTGCTACGGAGGTTCCTACTTCGGATTGGGGCACAAAGGATATGATTGAATAAGTTTCTCATTGTTGGTTATTCCTAAAAAAATTGATGGCCTTTGTATAATTTTGTTGCCACTTTCGCATTGTAAGATTTTTTTGGTTTTTGACTTGCTTATGGGTTTTGATACACATATTCAATTTGTGTATAGTATATAACTTGAACTTCCTGGTATGTGGGATATGTTTGAACAATGATTCAGTGCCTTTTTTGGCCTCTTATGTAACTTCAAATGTAACCGACTAATATCAAAACTATACTTGTATATAACAATGATCCCGGGGTTTCTTTTTGGTTCTTCCACGGGGGAGTTTTTGAATCAGTTTATTAATAAAGTATGGTGGACACCCCACTTTTGCCTAAAAATAAATAAAAATTTAATTACAATCAAAATTAAATAATTGAGAAATCTAATAATTATAAAATTAAAATTAAAATAGAATCTGCAATTTGGGTTAAGTGGTTATTAGTTGAGTTGCATATTTTAAATTAATTAAAATTAAGTAATGCAACTTAAAAATCACTTTATTATAAAAGTAGAACTTTACCTTCTAAAATCAAGTTGAGTTAAAGTGACTTAAAGTTGAGGAAAATAAATAAATAATTATTTTAATAAGTTAACATTGATAAAAATGAGGTCGTATTTCAATTCTTATTTCTATGGTTTGGAGTGAAAAACTTTATTGCTTTTAATAGTTGAGTTATATTTTGTTATTTTGGAGTTGTATTCTTTTCACTTGAGGTTATGAATTTCTATACTAGAGATCTTGGAGGCCATTTGAGAATTATTCAATCAAGTTTTGAATAATTTTCACTTGGAAAATTTTGGAGGATTAAAGTTTTGGTGTTTTCGTGATCTTTGGGTTTGTAAGATTTGAAATTGAATTTTTATTCTGCCTTGTCTATTAAGGTAGGGTTTTAAAGTCCTTAAAAGTTCTCTATTGAAATCAATTTATTCATCCTGTTCGATTAAATCTTATGTGTATATGATGAGTGTTCAGAAGGAAGATTGAATTAGGGTCTTGTTTAAAAAATTTACTTTGATTTATGACCTTCCATAGTTTTGAGGGTTTTGAAAGAGTTCATTTTAAAAGAAAATATATGTATTAAAATAGAAATATAGAAATGTTCAAGTAAATAATATATGTATATATGCATATGCAAATATATATGGGTATGTGCAGGATCATGGTATGAAAAACTAGGCTCTTAAGTGGCAATGAAAATTTAGAAAATAAGGTTTAGACAAGCTAACATAAACATTTGAACAAGTTATAAATATTATATAAAAAATATGTAAGAAGAGAATCTATTTAAAATTGAATTTTGTTTCTAAGATAGTGGGCGATTTTTGAAAAAAAATTATTCTACATGTTGAAACTTTCAAATTTCAATGTAGTAGTACAAAAATTTCAGGGAAAAAATAAGAAGTAGGTGTATGTCTGACCACCTTAAACACAATCAAATCATAAATTTTTTTTACAATATTCTACATATAAGACTAGACTCATGTCCGGATGTGACATATTTTTTAGTAATTTTTTTCCAAGTAAATAATTAATTATGATTTTTCTTCAACAACTTTTCTAGAATACGAAAACTGTCGTGTCTAACCACGTTAACTTAGTCTAAATTATAACAAACTATTTTTTTATTTTATTTTTCTTGTAGTAGGAAAAGCATAAAATGTGACACATTTTTGGATTTCAAAAATGTTATACAGTTTGAAAGTTATAGCTATTTTTCAATAAGTCTATCCATTAGGACTAGAGAGATAATAGGTAGGTGTATGTCTCACCACATTAAACATAATCAAATGATAATATTTTTTTATAAGATTCTAGATAAAAGTAGTAGACTAATGTCCAGATGTGATGTATATTTTTTTTAATTTTTTTTCCAAGTAAATAATAAATTATGATTTTTATGCTACAAATTTTTTTGAATATAAAAACTCTCATGTCTGACCACATTAACTTAGTCTAAACTTCATCAAATTGAACGAATTGTTTATTATAATTTTATAAGGGAAAACATAGAATGTGATGTATAATTCAAATTTCAAAAATGTTATATTGTTTGGAAGTTATAGTTGTTTTTCAAAGAGTCTCTCAATCATGAATTCTTGTTCACATCGCCACTTTTTGGCATACCATGATCTTATATATATATATATATATATATATATATATATATATATATATATATATATATATATATATATATATATATATCGGTGGACCATGGGTAGTTGGAAATCATGTGTCATGAAAAGTAGTTTAGTGTTCGGTTTATAGTTTTTGTAGATATCTTGGTGGGAGACTGTTGGTGCTTGGTGGATGAGTTCAGTGTTCAGTTGTTGCTTGGTGGTGTTCTTCACCAAATGAGTCTCAATGTCTTGTCACCGATTGGTGTTGGTTGCTTGGTGTTCTAGCTCACCAACCAGTTTATTTGATTTGTTTGGGCTATGTCAACTGGTGCATTTAATTTGGGTCATATTCTATGTGATGTGGATTGACCGTTGGGTGTGTGAGGAACTAAACCTTTGTTCATGTTACTCAACCTTTGAATGTTACTTAGCGAATATATATTTAGTTGTAGGTTACTAAGGAAATATATATTCAGTTTCATGTTAATTAGGAAAGATATATTTAGTTGCATGTTATTTTGAAAAGATATAGTTAGTTACATGTTATTTAAGGAAGATATATTCAGTTTCATGTTACTTAGAAAAATAATATTCAGTTGCATGTTATTTAAAGATGGTATATTCACTTGCATGTTATTAAAGGAAGATATATTCACTTGCATGTTATTTAGAAAAGATATATTTGCTTGCATATTATTTATGGAAGATGTGTTATTTGCATGCATCAGTAATCTATATTTAAAATTTCTATTTTTTGCAGAAAAAATTAAATTAAATTAGAAAAAAAAAAATTAAAAATTTCATGGAGCGGTATTCAATATATAGAAATTCTATTTTTAGAAAAAAAATTGAACAAAATTATGGAAAATTTTCATACATGGAAATTATTTTAGAAAAATAAAAATAATAATAATAATAATTATATATAATTGAATTTTATTTGATGAGAATTTAATGTTGATGTGTTTTTCATTAGAGTTTTTGGTTGTTGTGTTCGATTGTCGATATGGGTAGGATTAAGTTGGCTTTTAGAAATTGTTAGTACAGGCTTGTGATTTTACCTTTTTACTGTCGCATAGATATTAACAATGTTTTTAATGTGATAATGGTTTTGGTCTTTTTACTCAACCTTTGTTCATTTTATTCTTATTAGTTTGTGAACTATTTTAGAGAGTATGTTTTTATGATGTTATGGTTTGATGTCCGGTATAGATTTTTTTATGTTTGATTTGAGGACCAGTGTATGTTCATGTTGACATCTATAGCACTAATATTTGATTATTTTACTTCTATGAGATTTATTTTAGACTTATGAGCTTAGGGTACGTCATCTGAGTGTATAAATGGGGAGAGGCTTGCAATAGGCACCGGAGCCAGAGAGTGGCTACTAGAATAAATGATAACCTAAATACATTGAGAGTTTTTGAATGAGTTGGGGTGAACCCACAATAGTGGGTTACACTTTTTTGCCTAAACTGACACTGAACTCTACATTTTGAGAAAAACTTTCAGATTCAGATGCATAATGCCATTGAACCGTTCGAAATCAAAGGATGAAGTAAATTAGATTCTTTTAGGATTTTCTGTCTAGATTCTAAATATTTTTATTTTTATTTTTTATTTTTTTGAATAATTTTTTCTTTCTCCCATGAAAACTAGTATGGTACTGAAAACGTCATTTTCAAATAGTAACATTGTTTTCGTAGAGCATAACTTTTTTTCTAAAATAGTTATGAATATGATTGTTTTGAATTTAGTTTTGTAACATCCATACGGAAGGCATGCAATTAGTTTGATGACATTATCATGATTATTTCATATTTTATTAATGTTTGAAGTTGACTAAACAATAATTATGACATACCTTAACTACATAGCTTATAACTTCTTGTGTATTTATCAAATCTCAAATATATATTTTTTGATAGCAAGTAGACTCAAATACAAAGGGCATTGTTATTTTTTTTTTTTTAAATCTCTTTTTTACTATTTTTCATTGAACGTCAAACTCAGAGGTTTATATAAATGATAAAAAAACCTACATTTGATTAACGTCAAAAACCATACACATAATAAATTCAATAATAGTCAAATATATAATCATTAGAAAGCTAGTTCTGATTACTTGTTGTATGAAAAAGGACATCTTCTTATTCTTCCATTTGATCACCATGCTTGTGTTGGAAATATTCAGGAATTAACCAAGTTACTGAGAGGGGAGGGGTGAATCAGTAACTTCAAATTCTCTTCTAATTTTAACATGTATTTTACTTTTAACCTTTGCATACAGAAAGCATGAAACTAAAAAAGCATTCACAATAAAGACACATGGATTTGGTTACCCAGAAACCTTCCAAAAGAAAGTAAAACTGGGGTGGGGATGAAACCCACAAAGCTTTAATACTGCAGAATAAAGTTGGCCGGTTAAGGCTTACAATTTGATCACTTCCGATGATCTGCCCTGTTAGGAGCAATAAGGATTGCTAAATCCACCCTGTTAAAGGATTTACAAACATACAGTGAAGTATGCACTCGGTAAAGAGATTTATACAAAGACTGTTAAGTCTACCTGGTTAAAGGATTTAGTACTGATTCACCTGTTAGAATGAAACAGTAGATCTCTGCTTTGCAACTGGATTGCTGAATGAGATTCGCTGATGTACTGATCACCTTCTGTGATGAATTTGTCTTTTCTATATCTTATACTTCTGAAGCCTTCTGCAATTCGCTTATTTCTGCCTTTGTTACTCTTTTATATATTCTGTATCATATATTTCATTACTTGTGCATATATCTTTTATTTCTACATCATTGTTTATATACAGATTTCAAACAATTAATTACAATTACAATTGCACATTCGGCTTGACAAATAAACATAAGTGCTACTAAGTCGGCCCAAATATGGTTACTCGGTTCCTTCACACTGACTCGGTGACTTTCTGATACTCGGCGTCCACTGCATTACTCGGCATCGTCATGCACTCGGTAGAAGTGAAGGCACGGTTCATACTGATCACTCGGTAGGTATTGAACTCGGTAAGCATTGGTGACTCGGTAGACAAGATGTTACTCGGTTTTCATTGTCTGCTCGGTTTGCACTGTTTGCTCGGTTTGCACTGTCTGCTCGGTTTGCACTGTCTTCTCGGTTTACACTGTCTTCTCGGTTTGCACTGTCTGCTCGGTTTGCACTGTCTGCTCGGTTTGCACTGTCTGCTCGGTTTGCACTGTCTGCTCGGTTTGCACTGTCTGCTCGGTTTGCACTGTCTGCTCGGTTTGCACTGTCTTCTCGGTTTACACTGTCTTCTCGGTTTACACTGTCTTCTCGGTTTACACTGTCTTCTCGGTTTACACTCAGAATGCTAATAAGTGTTGTCACTAGTGGCAATACTGCTTAATGCCAACAATCTCCCCCTTTGGCATTAGTGACAAAAACACTTATTGGCCAAAATTTATATACACCGAATCATGCTGAGTTTTATTTTGATTTTTCAAAATTTGTCTTTGTTATAGGGCTATACACATTGTCTCCCCCTTTCAATGTGCTAACTGTTTCTTATACAAATCTATACAGTATACATCTCTCTCCTTCTATACATATCTCCCCCTTTTTGACGATAATGCCAAAGGTGCATATATAATTTATTTACAGAGAGAATCCAAAATTTGATAAGAAATCAGAATGTACCTTCATTATTAGTGCCAGGGTTCTGTCCCAACTTTCTTGCAGAATCTTACATGTTTGTATGGCAATTTGGATTTCTGCAGAGAGTTCAATCATGTGATCTGCTATGGAGAACTGATTGTCATGAATCAATGTTCTGGAATGTTCAATGTGCTTATACATTGTATTCATGATGGGAAGGATCATGTGTTGGATGTCTAGCAGTGTGGACCAGATCCTTGAGTCTTCTTTCAATAGATCAGACTGCATATTGGATAGATGTGAAATTTTCATGTGATGAGCAGAGCTTGAACTTGGTTCAAGTTGTAGCTTCTGTATGGTAATCTTCATATCCTCATCCATTTTATTCATTTTATTTTTGACATCCTTTGTGAACTCGGCAAAATTGCATAGTCTGGCCAAAAGAGAGGTAGCATTCGAATAAATAGACTCTGTGTTAGACAAAACTGAAGATAATTCCACTTGGTTAATAGCTATGTGCTGAGCAATGTGCTCAAGCACTTTATTGTTGAATCTCTTCTCGGCTCTTTCAACTAACTTCTCTGTCCCGGATGAGTCCTCATTATATTTCTCAACTGCTTCTGCCAATTGTAACAAAACATGCTGGGAGGAGTCTACTTTAATGCCTAATGCATCAGACAAAATGTCCTTGGCATCCTTGATGATTTGATACTCCTTGTCTCTCTCCTCCTTAAGCTTCTTTTGTTTTGCTTTCCTTTGGAGGATCTCACCTATATTCTGCATCTGGTCTGCTGAGAGATTTGCAAAATCCAGAGTAGGAATCTCTATCTCTTCGTCTAGGTCTATATCCTCAACTATATTTTTACCCAAAAATTTTATACTCGGTAGAGCCTTAGGCTTATCTGTACTTAATGCTCTTGTAGTAGTGATAGTAGATAAGATAGGGCTGGCTATTGACACTGGTATACTTTCTACTGGAGAACTTACAATATTTACACTTGATGATTCAAAAGCTGGAAAACTTACTGGTACAGGAGACTGCAGCTCGGTAGAAGAAATGGTAGCTGCCTCTGATGTTGCTAGGGATGATTGGACAAATTTGGAAGTTGTCACAACCATGCTTGAAGGTGTCTCTGGGCTGGATGTAGAGACTTTCACTGGAGAGGTAGGAAGGGATGCAATGACTTCTGCTGCTATCCTTACAGTATCATCTACCTCGGTGTCTTCTTCTTGCTCATCGCTGTCATCTTCAATATCCTTTATAATTACAGTTTCAATGCTCGGTTGGTGAAGGTGGTAAATGTTCTTCCATGTGGCTTTTGCAGCCTTCACAACCGATTCAATATTGTTGATCAAAATCAAACAAGTATTGAACTTCAGTGTCATTTTGTTTTCATTCTCTTTTAGTGCCTTCTTCACTTCATCATTGTTCAGGCTCGGCATCAACTGTCTTAGGTTTTGATCAAATATGTCTATTACAGTTTGCCTTGCATTGCTCCATCTCATTCTTATCGGATTCAATAGAACTGCAGGAACCTGTGGGGTAATTTCTTCAGGAGAGTATTTCCACTGTCCCATCTTCTCAACAACAGCATCTTCTATTTCCTTCTGCTCTGCTTCCGATCTGGTTTCATATCTCAAGGATTTTATGTTACTTACTCCAGATCCTGATCCATCTCTGAAGAGTTTGAGCTTTTCTTGAAGGGTTAGAGGAGGCCTTTTGAATACTATGTCCTTATCTGTCTTTTCTGCCTTGTCTGCCTTTCCTCTTGTATTTCTCCTTGTGAACACAGCAGTGGGAGGCACAGATGCCTTAGTGATAAAAACTTTTCCTTTCTTCTTTGCAGGTTCTGGTTCCTCTGTTTTCTCATCCTTTTCCTCTTCTTTTTCACCTATTTCTTCTTTTTCTTCGGTTATCATTTGCATTTTAGCTATTCTTTTCTTTCCTTTGTTTACCGCCTGTGGAAGCTTTATGCTTAGTTCAATTCTCATCTTAGCTTCATCATATGTTCCAAAATATGCGGCTTTGGGATTGACAGGCTGATTTAGAAGTGCTTCAATAATGTTCTTGGTTTCATCAATATTTACCTCATAAGGAAGAGGTTTTGCATACATAGTTCTTGGTTTAACTGCTTGAATATACACATTATCACAATCTACCATAAAACAGATATCATCTTTGTAATCTTCCACCAATTTCTGTGGAATCCGGAATCTGTCATTCATTTTCTCTTTGAAAGACTCAAAATAATTATCCATGATGCTTTCAAAGTTTTCACCCATTTCTGCGATGTATTCATTAATTTCATAAAGTACAGGCACATCTTTTCTCCATACAACTTTTCCTTTTGAAGGGAAGAATTTCTGAACATAGAAGAATAAACAGACTATCAAAGATCCAAACTTACATGGATTGTTTTTGGAAGTTTTGATGCTTTCCATGTTCTTGTTGAACTGTTTCAACAATAAGTCTGCTAGGTCAAATGTCAAGTTGTTTTTGACCACTTTGTATGCTAGGTCAACAGCTTCACATGAGACACTGTTCTGTCGACTAGAACTGTAAATCTTGTGTGCAATGATATGTGTACCAAACTTCAGTTCGGCGTCGGTAATGCTGCTAACCTTCATGCCTCTACCATCCCACTCGGCTAGGGTTTTCTTCTCTAGTTCCGTCCGACCTAGGGTTTTGGTAGTTTTCGCTTTGTTCAACATGGGAAGACCGGTAACATGATGAATCATTTTCCTTGTGATCTCAATAGGTTGCTCAAGCCAAATCTTGCCATCGTGTACTCGGCTGAGAATGTACCTAACCCATTTATCTCAAAAGTTTCGAGGAAGATGTGCAATGTGGACTAAACCCTTATCTTCCAGATGTTTGTGCTCGGGTTTCAAAGTACCATCCACACATAGTTCCTCACGCACAATGTCTAGTTCTAGGTTTCCCATTTCTTGAATAGAATAGTTAAAATGATTACGGATATCGTTGATAAGCAGTACCTTAGGAGGAATCTGAGATTGAGCTCTGTTCGGATCTAGGGCGGCTGCAACTGCGGGCACGATCTTAAAATCTGGTGCTTTCCACTCCCCTTGGACTAACATGTCTGATCCTTTCTTCGCTGAGGTGCTGGATGATGCCATGGTAGCTCACAGAAAATTCCTTTCGCAAGAGTATTAAATCGCCGGGTTGCCCTTGAAGTTTTCTGCTCTCAAAGTGCTTAAAGATTCGCGGTGAAGAATGAGTTCGATTACTTGCTTTTTGTTTAAAATTCTGTCATTAATGCTCATTTCAAATTAGGGTAGGAATTCTGACAGACTGTTACCCACCAAGAATTAATTGCTCGGAAAAGACTTCGCAACTCGGTGAACTCGAGAATTCATAATGCTCCGACCTCGCTCGGTAAAGACTATACCGACCTCGCTCGGTGAAGACTATACCAACCTCGCTCGGTGAAGATTATACCGACCTCGCTCGGTGAAGATTATACCGACCTCGCTGGGATCTCACTGCATCTTGCATGCTGATTTAGACTTTTCTTTTAATTTCGGTTCTGGAACTGTTTGAGATTGATCTATGAGAGTACAGTTCCAGTGCTTCCTTGGAAATTTAGTCTGAGTCGGTAGAGCCATCCATTCCAATACTTGGACTGGATTGCTCGGTAGCTTTAGGAATCCATTTTTGTCTGACCTGTTTCCTGACCTTAGTTGCTTCATTCTTCTTTCCTTCTTCAATTTCACTGGCATTCATGCAGTTTCTGGCTATGTGACCGAGTTTAGTGCATTTGAAACATCTTATGGTAGTATCTCTTTTCCTTAGATGATGTTTTATGCAATTCATGCCAATGTGTCCATATTCTCCACAGTAATGACATCTACACCAGGTGTTGTAGTCCCATCCAAACATTGCTTTCACAATTTGTTCTGCTGGATTAAATATCTTGGATCTGCACTCGGATGCCTTGTGACCTTGTTTGTTGCACTTGTGACAATTACCTCTGAATCTAGGTTTTTCCCTGCATTCATTTGCTTTATGACCAGGTTGATTGCAGCTATAACATTTTCCATTGAATTCTGCTTTTTCATTGTTCCAACATTTATTTGAAGTATGTCCTATTTTACCACAATGATTACAAGTAGGTTTTTGATTTCTTTTAGTACCTTGCTTAGAGGATTCGCCTTCTTCTTTGTATCCAAGTCCTGCTTTTCCTTTTTGCCTATGAAGATTTCGTTCATACAGCTGATTCAAGTCTTCTTGACTTTTCAGCATTCCTTCATTGATTTGTTTTTCAGCATTTAGGTCATCCATCAATCTTAGATTGATTTCCTTTTCAGATCTTAGTTCTTCTTTTGTGTTTTCTATTTCTGAACTTAGATTTAGAATTTCTTCATTTGTATGAGAGATCTGATCAATTAGGTTTTCTAGCTGAAGGGTTTTGTTTTGGACTTCAATGTTTCTTTCATCTAATTCATCTTTCAACTTGTTTTTCTGTTCCAAGATCTCACAAAATCTTGTAGAGTGTAGTTCTTGTTCTCTTTTCAATTTTCTCACTTCTTCCTGCAGAGACCCATTCTTTTCTAGGAGTTCTTTGATAGCATTGTTTGCTTCATCTGAGTTATTTGAGGGAAGAAGATCTTCAATCTTTTCTTCAATGTAATTCTGATCATTCATCTGATTTGCAAGTTCCTTCCTTCTTCTTAGGGATTGGGAAAGATGTTCTTTTGCTTCTTTGAGTTTAGCTATGGCCATTTCCAGATCTAGTTTTTCATTTTCAATCACCTTGTTCAGTTTGAATACCTCCATTGTCCTGGATCTTTGCTCAAGCTAGTTAAGCTTTGTCTTGAGAACCAATGTAGCTCTGATACCAATTGTTGGCAATATTCAGGAATTAACCAAGTTACTGAGAGGGGAGGGGTGAATCAGTAACTTCAAATTCTCTTCTAATTTTAACATGTATTTTACTTTTAACCTTTGCATACAGAAAGCATGAAACTAAAAAAGCATTCACAATAAAGACACATGGATTTGGTTACCCAGAAACCTTCCAAAAGAAAGTAAAACTGGGGTGGGGATGAAACCCACAAAGCTTTAATACTGCAGAATAAAGTTGGCCGGTTAAGGCTTACAATTTGATCACTTCCGATGATCTGCCCTGTTAGGAGCAATAAGGATTGCTAAATCCACCCTGTTAAAGGATTTACAAACATACAGTGAAGTATGCACTCGGTAAAGAGATTTATACAAAGACTGTTAAGTCTACCTGGTTAAAGGATTTAGTACTGATTCACCTGTTAGAATGAAACAGTAGATCTCTGCTTTGCAACTGGATTGCTGAATGAGATTCGCTGATGTACTGATCACCTTCTGTGATGAATTTGTCTTTTCTGTATCTTATACTTCTGAAGCCTTCTGCAATTCGCTTATTTCTGCCTTTGTTACTCTTTTATATATTCTGTATCATATATTTCATTACTTGTGCATATATCTTTTATTTCTACATCATTGTTTATATACAGATTTCAAACAATTAATTACAATTACAATTGCACAGTCGGCTTGACAAATAAACATAAGTGCTACTAAGTCGGCCCAAATATGGTTACTCGGTTCCTTCACACTGACTCGGTGACTTTCTGATACTCGGCGTCCACTGCATTACTTGGCATCGTCATGCACTCGGTAGAAGTGAAGGCACGGTTCATACTGATCACTCGGTAGGTATTGAACTCGGTAAGCATTGGTGACTCGGTAGACAAGATGTTACTCGGTTTTCATTGTCTGCTCGGTTTGCACTGTCTGCTCGGTTTGCACTGTCTGCTCGATTTGCACTGTCTTCTCGGTTTACACTGTCTTCTCGGTTTGCACTGTCTGCTCGGTTTGCACTGTCTGCTCGGTTTGCACTGTCTGCTCGGTTTGCACTGTCTGCTCGGTTTGCACTGTCTGCTCGGTTTGCACTGTCTGCTCAGTTTGCACTATCTGCTCGGTTTGCACTGTCTTCTCGGTTTACACTGTCTTCTCGGTTTACACTGTCTTCTCGGTTTACACTGTCTTCTCGGTTTACACTCAGAATGCTAATAAGTGTTGTCACTAGTGGCAATACTGCTTAATGCCAACAGCTTGAGGCCCGAAGCCTTGAAATTCTCATAATTTCTTCACAACTTGTAACCATGGCCTAAACCAGGTACTTTCGATAAAAAGTACTTTTGATCAAAACTTTTGGGTTTCGATCAAAAGTACTTTCATAGATTATGAAATTTCTAGCCATAACTAAACTACTTTTGATAGAAAGTAAGTTAGTTTCGATCGAAATTCAACTTTGAATTTTAATAGAAACCCAGGTCGGCCTATTTGGTGTCATTTCCAGTTAATAAAGATTAGGTATAAATAAATGTATATTTTTTCATTTCATTAATCTAAAAGCTATAAAATAATTCACATTTAGGAGAAGGAAGACATTTTGGCATGAAACAATTTTCTAAGTTGTGATGGGAAATAAAAAGAGAAGGCTAAACAAAAGTACATGACATTATTCAGAAGAGACTGAACAAAGACTACATGAAGAATCATGAAAAATATATTATCGTTAGAAAAAAGGTATGTCTAAGATGTTTCTCTCTAGATATGTTAAGTTCATGGTCAAGACTTGTCTTAATGTTCATCATGTAAATGTGATATTTTAATACCTAATTATAGAGCTAATTAGACCTAATAAGACTAATTATTATCAATTAGGACCTATTAAGACTAATTATAGGTCTAACTAGACCTATTAGGACCAAGTAGACCTAACTAGGACGTATTAGTCCTACCAATTAGATCTATTAGGACTTGTTAGTCTGACCCATTAGATGTATTAGGACCTATTAGGTCAAAATATACCTAACTATACCTAGCTAGACCTATTAGGACCAATTAGAGGTTTAACTATCTATTAATTAGACTTGACTAAATAGGTATTAGGATCTATTAGGACCTATTAGACCTAACTAGACCTAACTATGACCTATTAGTACCTATTAGACCTAATTGGATCTGGCTAGGACATATTAGGACAAATTAGACCTAATTAGGACCTAATTAGATTGAATTACGACCTAATTAAACCCAATTAGACCTATAAGGACAACTTAGGACTAATTAGAACTAATTAGGACCAATTAGAACTAATTAGGAGCTAATTAGACTTATTTAGAACTAATTAGGACCTAATTGGACTCAATTAGAACCAATTAGGACCTAATATGACCTATTAGAGCCAATTAGGACCTAATTAGATAAGTAATTAGACTGATTAGACTCAAGTAGAACTAATTTGCACCTAATATGACCTATTAGGACCCAATTAGACTTAATTAGACCAATTAGGACTAATTAGGACCTATTCTGACCTATTATGACTTAATTCTAAACCAATAAGGACCTATTACATGACCAATTCTAACCAATTAGGACCAATATTGTTAGGAATGAATGCAAAGTATTTTGGCAATCATTCTGTAGTAGTTTTTGTTGCATTCATGACTTGGATTGTCATTGATGTCAACACAGTGATATTCTGGATATCAGCAGGAAAGTAGGTACAGTTTTGTTTTGTGCACATCTTGTATTGCAGATTGGCTTTTGTGCAGTTGATGGTATTTTCTTTGGTGTTTTATTAACCTATGGTTAATAGCACAAAAAGAAATTCATTCATTCATGAGAGTTATGAGCATTTTGGTGAAAGCAGTGTTGAGACAGTGTTTCTGTGAAGCGATTTTTAGAAATTAGAGGATATCTCTTAGCTGGGATGGAATCTAATTTTGCACAGTTAAAGGGATTTTGGAGACTCATTAATGATGACATGGTTCACAATGCAAACTTTGAAGATATGTTTCAAGAAAGTTACAGTATCTGGAAGCCGACAGTTTTATCTAAAATTTTGTGTGTAGCGTGTAGAATTTATTATTTTGTAATTGACAACCAACTCATTTGTAATTATTTGAGTTTGGTATATAAGAAGGAATGTTTTCCTTCTTGAAATAAGTATTGAAAAATGTTGCGATGATAATATATGCATGAAGTGAAGAAAAGAGTTAATCCAGTGATGAAGGAAGACTTGTGAGTACAGAGATCTGGAATTGTGATCTTGTGTAGCAAAGAGTGCGATTTTGGCACAGTGTGAAGGAGGTAATATATTTCATATTATTCTATTGAATAATTCTAAGATCTTTTGGATAGTGGGTTCTAAGATCTTGCCTTGAGGCTATTTGGGCAGTGGGTCCTTCTGTCTTCCATAAACTCTTAACCGGGTTAGAATCTTTTAACATGGATTCAAAATCTCCTAACAGGGATTTATATGTATTGAATGTATTTCATAAGACTCCTAACAGGGTCCATCCTCTAACAAGGAACTTTCATATTAGTACATCATTTTTTGGGCATCATTCCCATCGGGGTTTACTCTTTTCAAGAGGTTCCCTAGTCAACATATCTTGTGTTGTTGTGCAATTGTTTATGGTTATCTTTCTATGGTTGATTAGTACATTAATTATATTGTTTAAAGTAGTTGAATGATTAAATTATCAGATAACTGATTCACCCCCCCCCTCTTAGTTATCTTGGGGATCTTTACTTTCTGACAATTGGTATCAGAGTGGCAGGTCCTTGAAAGAAAAGTTTAACAACTTAAGGAGATCCATGGTGAATTTCAGAAAAGAAAGCCCTAAGTTTGATGGAGTAAATTTTGACATCTAGAAAGAAAAGATGAAGACTCATCTATTGTGTTTAGGACCAAGTTATTTGTTGATTACAAAGAATGAGAAGACTATCATTGAGGAAGAAAATCTAGAGGTAGGAACTAAAGATGAACTAGATTTATTCATGTGTAACATACTTGCAAGAGAAGCACTTTTGTCAGCACTACTGGAGAATGAATATAGTCAAGTAAGATGTTACAATCTCAGACATCCTACCAATAAATTCTTGTGGAGGTGATAATCTCAAGTTCATCTCTGTTGTTTCTAATCTTCCAAGAAGAGTCTCTCTTGAAAAGTTTGATGTACAAGGTATCACTTGTTCAATCATCTGTGTTGTCTGTTTGAATACTGGTGTCAAAGTTCTCAGAATTTTCCATATCACTTCATTCTCTATCTTATCACCTCCACAAGACTTTATTCAGGTTACAATCTCAGACATCCTACCAATAAAGTCTTTTGGAGGTGATAAGATAGAGAATGAAGTGATATGGAAAATTCTGAGAAATTTGACACCAGTATTCAAGCAAACAACATAGATGATTGAACAAGTGATACCTTGTACATCAAACTTTTCAAGAGAGACTCTTCTTGGAAGATTAGAAATAGCAGAGATGAACTTGAGATTATCAGGAGAGCTACCTAGAATGGAAACAACATTCAGTGCTCTTAACATTAGACCTACAAGAAGTACTAGTGTGAATGGAGATTATGCCAGCAGTAGCAAATCTAAATCTAAGGAAGATAAGAAGATTGAAGAAGGTATTGCATTACTTGTAAAAAGAGAACCAGATGGTAAGAAAATCTTTAAATGTTGGACTTGTCAAGAATATGGTCATTTTGCATCTAAATTTCCTAAAAGAGTTAAGAAGTATAGAAGCAACTTTAACCCTAGGAGATCTAAATAATGTTATTATGCAAATGATGAAGATCTTGAAGCAGGAATTGAAAGACATTTAAGTGACAGTGATAATGTTAACTTTGAGGAAATAGGATTTGTAGCAATTAAAGAAGAAAGTTCTAAATCTGATAAAAGGGAAGAAAAAGCATTAGTTTCTCAAGTTGAAAAGAAATCTGATTGGATTATAGACAGTGGTTGTTCACATCATATGACTGGAGATAAAAGAGAGTTTGTTAAGTTAGATAATTATGATGGAGGAATTGTTAGGGTTGGTAATAATGCACCTTGTTTGATTAAGGGTATATGATCTATTACTCTTGATGGAAAGACTAACATAGATGATGTTTACTTTGTTGATGGATTGAGACATAATCTACTAAGCATTAGACAATTGGCTGATAAAGGTTATCAAGTTTGGTTTACTGAGAAAACTTGTGTGATAAAAGATAAAGATGGAAATCTAATTGGAAAAGGATCCAGAACCAGAGGTAATGTATTTTAGTTGAATCCTACTGAGATGACATGTTTGATAACTAAGATTGATGATAGTTGGTTATGGCATCAAAATTTTCTTCATATAAACTTTGATAATATTGTCAAGGTGAGCACTACACTTGCGGTAAGAGATTTACCTAGAATTATGAAACCTACTAACATGATTTGCAAAGAATGTATGATGGCAAAGTAGAAAAGGAGTTCATTTCCTAGCAAGAAGTTCACATCGATAGAGAAGTTGGAGATTGTTCATACAGACTTGAGTGGTCCTACTAGGACTATAGGATTCTATGGAGAAAGGCATTTTATGATTCTTGATGATGATTTTACAAGGATGATGTGGATTGCATTTTTGAAAGAAAAATCTGAAGCATTTGATAAGTTTAAGGTCATGAAAAGAAAAATTGAGAATGAATCTGGAATGAAGATTAAGTGTCTAAGATCTGATAGAGGTGGTGAATTTACATCTAGAGATTTTAATACTTTTTGTGAAATGAATGGTATTAAGAGACAAATTTCAGCCCCTGGAACACCAGAACAAAATGGTATTGCAGAAAGAACGAACAAGTCAATAACTGAAGCAACAAGAGCTATGTTATTTGAAAATGATTTAGCTAATACTTTTTGGAGAGAAGCAGTGAACACAGTAGTATACACTATGAACAGAGTATAAATCAGAGCAGATACAAACAAGACACCTTATGAATTATGGTTTGGACATGCACCCTCAGTTAAGTATTTTAGAATTTTTGGAAGTAAATGTTATATAAAGAGAGATGATGATATAGGAAAATTTGATCCTAGAAATGATGAAGGAATATTTCTTGGATATTCTTTAAAAAGAAAAGCATATAGATGTTATAACAAAAGAACTAAGACTATTGTTGAAAGTGCAAATGTAAAATTTGATGAGAAATTTAAAATTCAGGAAAGAATGCTTGATTATGAATCTGATGGAGAAGCGCAACCTCAGCCTAACATTGAAAATGCAAAATTATTTTTTGAAACTAACAATGATTTGTTGAATGAAAGTCATACTGAAGAAAATAGAGAAGAAAATAGACAAGAAAATAGAGAAGAAAGCAGAGAAGAATCTACAATTGGAACAAGATCAGTAACTATGACACCTAACAGGTATATTTTAAGACATCACCCTGTTGAGCAAGTTATTGGAAGTTTAGAAAGAGGAGTTTTGACTTGAAATAAGGTACATTTATGTTTGATTTCTCAAATTGAACCTAAGACTACTAATGAAGCTTGTGAAGATGAACATTGGATTAATGCTATGAAAGAAGAACTGGAGCAGATTAAAAAAAACAAGACATGGGAATTGGTCCCTAGACCTAAAGACAAGAATGTGATTGGAACAAAGTGGGTATTCAGAAACAAGATGAATGAACAAGGAGAAGTGATAAGAAACAAAGCAAGATTGGTATGTAAAGGATATTCACAACAAGAAGGAATTGACTATGAAAAAACTTTTGCACCTGTGGCCAAACTTGAAGTAGTGAGAATGTTTCTAGCATATGCAGCTTACAAGAAATTCAAAGTGTATCAGATGGATGTGAAATCAGCATTTTTGAATGGTGAATTGGAAGAAGAAGTCTACATTGAGCAGCCTGAAGGTTTTCCTTTGACACAAGAAGGAGATATGGTATTTAAGTTAAAGAAAGCTTTATATGGATTAAAACAAGCACCTAGAACTTGGTATGCAAGATTGGATAGGTATTTATTGAAATTGAGATTTATAAAAGGAACAATAGATAGTAACTTATACAAAAAAGAAATTGAGAATGGTCTGTTGGTTATAGTTATAATTGTTGATGATATTATCTTTGGAGGAGAAGATGAAGCTAGTGACAAATTTGCAGATGAAATGAAGACTAAATTTGAGATGAGCATGATTGGAGAAATGAAATATTTTTGGGATTACAGATAACACAAAGCAAGGAAGGTATATTTGTAAGTCAGACTAAGTATTTGAATGACTTATTGAAAATATTTGGAATGAAATATTCTAAACCTGTTGGAACACCTATGGTAAATGGACATAAGTTATCTAGCAAAGATGAGACACTAGCAGCTGACCAGAAAAAATACAGATCTATGATTGGAGGATTGTAGTTCTTGACACATACAAGACCTGATATAGCACATTCAATTGGGATTGTAGCAAGATTTCAAGCAGAACCTAGAGAATCACATTATGCAGCAGTAAAGAGGATACTAAGATATCTGAAAGGAACAATGGATTATGGATTATGGTATGATAATTCTAATGATTTTACTTTATGTGCCTATACTAATGTAGATTGGGGAGGCAACATTGATGAAAAGAAAAGCACCAGTGGTGGAGCCTTTTTTCTTGGAAGAAAATTGGTCTCTTGGTTAAGTAAGAAGTAGAATTGTACTTCATAAAGTACAGTAAAAACAGAATATGTTGCAGCAGCAAATAATTGTAATCAGATTATTTGGATGAAGTAGATGTTGAAGGATATTGGAATAAAGTTTGATGAGCCTATTGTTATACATTATGATAACACTAGTACAGTGAGTATGTCAAAAAATCTTGTTTTACATTCTAAGACTAAACATATTGAGATCAAGTATCATGTTGTAAGAGAGAAAGTTGTAGAAAAAGAAGTAAGATTGGAGTACATAAGCACAAAGGAGTAGATAGAAGATATATTTACAAAACCTTTACCTAAGGATACATTTGTGTATCTGAGAGGTATGCTTGGGGTTATGCCCCAACCTATTTTTGAGAATTGATGCAGATGATTGCATCCATCCAGTGGTATATGAGCCCTATCTTTCTTCTGGATTGGATGTTGGAACTTCCTCTATGGGGGAGTTTATGAGCTGAGTCATGAGGACTCTTGTTATTGTATTTTTCTAAAAAGTGTCTTTTGACATTAAGTTTTTGTTGACTTAGTGATGGAATTTTTATCATTGATGTCAATGGGGGAGAGATATACATGAAAAACATTGTGGATTGTATGAGAGAGCTGAATAGGAAAATGAAGCAAGATTTAATTTGATATTTTGCAGTGATGTTGCAGTATTGGATTTTTGGAACATTGGATGTTTTTCATCTATGTTGCCATCAATGCCAATGGGGGAGATTGTTAGGAATGAATGCAAAGTATTTTGGTAGTCATTCTGTAGCAGTTGTTGTTGCATTCATGACTTGGATTGTCATTGATGTCAACACAGTGATATTCTGGATATCAGGAGGAAAGCAGGTACAATTTTGTTTTGCGCACATGTTGTATTGTAGATTGGCTTTTTCATAATCGATGGAATGTTCTTTGGTGTGTTATTAACCTATGGTTAACAACACAAAAATAAATTCATTCATTCATGAGAGTTATGAGCATTTTGGTGAAAGCAGTGTTTAGACAGTGTTTCTGTGAAGTGATTTTCAGAAATCGGAGGATATCTCTTAGCTGGGATGGAATCTGATTTTGTGCAGTTAAAGGGATGTTGGAGACTCATTAATGATGATGTGGTTCACAATGAAAACTTTGAAGATATGTTTGGAGAAAGTTACAGTATCTGGAAGTTGACAGTTTTATGTGAAATTTTGTAAGTAGCGTGTAGAATTTATTATTTTGTAATTGAGGACCGACTCATTTGTAATTATTTGAGTTTGGTATATAAGAAGGAATTTTTTCCTTGTTGAAATATGTATTGAAAAAGGTTGAGATGCGAATATATGCATGAAGTGAAGAAAAGAGTTAATTCAGTGATGAAGGAAGACTTGTGAGTACAGAGATCTGAAATTGTGATCTTGTGTAGCAGAGAATGTAGTTTTGGCATAGTGTGAAGGAGGTAACATATTTCATATTATTTTGTTGAATAATTCTAAGATCTTTTGGACAGTGGGTTCAGAGATCTTGCCTTGAAGCTATTTGGGTAGTGGGTCCTTCTATCTTCCATAAACTTTTAACCAAGTTAGAATCTTTTAACAGGGATTCAAAATCTCCTAACAGGGATTTATATGTACTGAATGTATTTCATAAGATTCCTAACAGGTTCCATCCTCTAACAAGGAACTTTCATATTAGTACATCATTTTGTGGGCATCATTCCCACTGGGGTTTACTCTTTTCAAGAGGTTCCCTAGTCAACATATCTTGTGTTATTGTGCAATTGTGTATGGTTATCTTTCTTTGGTTGATTAGTACATTAATTATATTGTTTAAAGCAGTTGAATGGTTAAATTGTCAGATAACTGATTCACCCCCCCCCCCCCCTCTCAGTTATCTTGGGGATCTTTACTTTCTAACAAATATGACCTATTAGGACCTATTATGACCAACTATGACCAATTAGGACTAATTAGGACCAATTAGAGCTAATTAGGACCTAATTAGACTCAAATAGAACCAATTAGAGCCAAATAGCACCTAATATGACCTATTAGAATCAATTAGAACCTAAGTATGACCTTCTAGAACCATTTAGGACCAATTAGAACCTATTACATGACCAATTATGACCAATTAGGACTAATTAGGACCAATATGACCTATTATGACCTATTATGACCAATTATGACCAATTAGGACTAATTAGGACCAATTAGAACTAATTAGGGTGTAGTTAGACTCAATTAGAACCACTTATAACCAAATAGGACCTAATATAACCTATTAGAAAATATGACCTATTATGACCAAGTATGACCTATTATGACTTAACTTTAGACTAACTAGGACCAATTATGACCTATTATGATCAATTATGACCAATTAGGACTAATTAGGACCAATATGACCTATTAGTATCAACTATGACCAATTAGGACTAATTAGGACCAATTATGACCAATTAGAACCTAATTAGACTTAATCAAAACAAATTAGCACCTAATTAGACTCAATTGGGACCAATTAGACCCAATTGGGACTAATTACCTAACCAATTAGGATAAATTAGAATCAATTAGAACCAATTAAAACCAATTAGGACTAAATAGAACCAATTACGACCAATTAGAACTAATTAGGATCTAATTAGACTCAATTAGAACCAATTAAGACTTAATTAGACTCGATGAGAACCAATTGGATCCAACTAGGACCTAATATGACCTATTAGAACCAATTAGGACCTAATGTGACTCAACTAGAACCCATTAGAACCAATTAGGACCTAATATGACCTATTAGAACCAATTATGACCTAATTAGACCAATTAGGACTAATTAGGACCTAATTAGACTTAATTATAACCAATTATGACCTAATTAGACTCAATTAGAACCAATTACATCCAATTAGATCCAATAAGGACCTAATATGACCTATTAGAACCAATTAGGACCTAATGTGACTCAATTAGAACCAATTAGGACCTAATATGACCTATTAGAACCAATTATGACATTATTAGACCAATTAGCACTAATTAGGACCTATTATGACCTACTATGACTTAATTCTAGATCAATTAGGATTAATTACATGACCAATTAAGACTAATTAGGACAAATATGACCTATTATGACCTATTATGACCAACTATGACCAATTAAGACTAATTAGGACCTATTTAGACTCAATTAGAACCAATTAGACTAAATTAGAACATATTAGCACCTAATTAGACTCAGTTAGTACCAATTAGAACCAATTAAACCCAATTAGGACAAATTAGGACCAATTAGAACCAATTAACACTAATTAGAACTAATTAGGACCAATTAGAACTAATTACTTGACATAATTAAACTCAATTAGAACCAATTAGGACCTTATTAGACACAATTAGAACCAATTAGATCCAATTAGGACCTAATATGACCTATTAGAACCAATTAGGACCTAATTGTTAGGAATGGATGCTGAATGTTTGGTAGTCATTCTGTAGAAGTTGTTGTCACATTCATGACTATAATTGTCACTCATGTCAACATAGTGACCTTCTAGAGACTTGCAGAGAAGAAGAAAGTGTTTGGATTAGTGCACGTGGGATATTGTAGTTGGAGCTATGTGATGTTGAAGATATACTCTTTGATATGTTATATGTTGATGGTTAAGAGTGCAGACAGTAATTCATTTATTCATGGAAGTTATGAGCACTTTGGTGGAAGCAGTATTCAGGTAGTGTTCCTAAATAGCGGTTTGTGGAAATCGGATGATATCTCCTAATTGGGATGGAATCTAGTTTTGCATAGTTAAAGGGAAGTTAGAGACACATTGATAGTGATGTGGATGATAGTGCAAAATTTGAGGTCGCATGAGTGGAGAATTATTGTATTTGGAAGCTGAAAGTTTTGTGTAATTTTGGTGTAGCATGTGGAAACTTTTATTTTGTAATTATGTGCCAACTCATTTGTAATTACTTGAGTGTGGTATAAAGGAAGGAATTTTTTTCCTTGTTTTAATATGAATGATATATGGTGGAATGTGAATGTATGCATGAAGTGGAGAAAAGAGCTAATGCAGTTGTGAAAGCAAAATTGTGAAGACATGCGAAGTACAGAGATCTAAAATTGAGATCTGGTGTAGCAGTGAGTACAGGTTGGTACAGTGAGAAAGGACGTAAAATATTTGATATTATTCTATTGAATAATCTTAAGGTCATTTGGACAATGTGTTTATTGATCTTTCCATTGAAGTTGTTTGGGCAATGGGTCCTTCTATCTTCGATAACTCCTAACAGGGTTAGAATCTTTTAATAGGGAATCAAAATCTCCAAATAGGGATTCATATGTACTAAATGTATTTCATAAGACTCCTAACAGAGTCCATCCTTTCACAAGGAATATTCATATTAGTGCATCTTTTGTGGGCATCATTCCCACTGGGGTTTACTCTTTGATCAAAAGGTTTCCTAGTCAACATATCTTGTGTTATTGTGTTATTGTGTATGAATATCTTTCTATGGTTGGTATTTATATTGCTTACATGGTTAAATGTTGTTGAAGTTGATAAAAGTTATAATTATTAGATAACTAATTTATGCCCCCTCTCAGTTATCTTGGTGGACATTACTTTCTAACAATTGGTATTAGAGCAGTAGGTCCTTGAAAGAAAAGTTTAACTACTTAAGCAGATCCATGGTGAATTTGAAGAAAGAAAGCCCTAAGTTTGATGGAGTAAATTTTGACAGCTGGAAGGAAAAGATGAAGACACATTTACTATGTTTAGGACTAGGTTATTGGTTGATTACAAAGAATGATAAGTCTATCATTGAAGAAGACAATCTTGAAACATGTTCTAGTGATGATAGATATCTATTCATGTATAACATACTTGCAAGAGAAGGACTTTTGAAAACACTTCCGGAGAATGATTATAGTTAGGTAAAATGTTTAATAAAATCTCATGAAATTTGGAAAGCTTTACAATCTACTTTTCAAGGTGATGAATGTGCAAAGAAAGCTAGATAACATAATTAGATATGTGCATTGGAAGATATAAGAATGATGGAAGATGAATATGTTAGAAGCTATATTGCTAGAATATCAAAAATTGTTACAGGGATAAAATCTTGTGGAGGAACAAAGATAGAGAATGGAGTGATATGGAAAATTCTGATTACATTGACTCCTGTATTTAAGCAGACAACATAGATGATTGAACAAGCTATACCATGTACCATGAACTTTACAAGAGAGACTCTTCTTGGACGATTGGAAGCAGCAGGAATGAACCTAAGGTTATAAGGAGACTTACCTAGAATGGAGACAACATTCAGTGCTCTTAGTGTTCACCCTACTCTATCAAGAAGCATCAGTGTGAGTGGAGATTATGATGGTAGCAGTAGATCTAGAAATGAAGAAGACAAAAATATTGAAGAAGGTATTGCCTTGCTTGTGAAAAGAGAACCAGATGGTAAGAAAATTTTTAAATGTTGGACTTGTCAAGAATATGGTCATTTTGCATCTAAATGTCCTAAGAGAGTTAAAACGTACATAAATAATTTCAAGCCTAGAAGATCTAAGGAATTTTATTATGCTAATTATGAAGACCTTGAAACTAGTATAGAAAGAACTCTAAGTGAGAGTGATACTGAGAATAATGATGATATAGGATTTGTAGCAATTAAAGAAGAGAATCTTGAAATTGTTATTAAGGAATAAAAAGCCTTAGTTTCCCAAGTTGAAAAGAAAGATGATTGGATTATAGATAGTGGTTGTTCACATCATATGACTAGAGACATGAAAAAGTTCATAAATTTTAACAATTATGATGGAGGAGTTGTGAGATTTGGAAACAATGCACCTTGTTTGATTATGGGTATAGGATCTATTACTCTTGATGGAAAGACTAATACTAATGATGTTTACTTTGTGGATGGATTGAAACATAATATTTTGAGTGTTGGACATTTAGTTGATAAGGGATATAAAGTTTGTTTTACTGAGAAAAATTGTGTGATAAAGGATAAAGATGGAAGTCTGATTGGAACTGGATCTAGAACCAGAGCATTTAAGAAATTCAAAGTATATCAGATGGATGTTAAGTCCGCATTTCAAAATGGTGAATTGGAAGAGGAAGTCTACATTGAGTAGCCTGAAGGTTTTCCTTTGACTCAAGAAGGAGACATGGTATGTAAACTGAAGAAAGCATTATATGGAGTAAAGCAAGCACCTAGAACTTGGTATGCAAGACTAGATAAGTATTTGTTAAAACTGAGATTTACTAAAGGAACAACTGATAGCAATCTGTACACAAAAGAAATTGAAAATGGTTTTTTGATTATAGTTATTTTTGTTGATGACATTATTTTTGGAGGAGAAGATGAGGCTAGTGACAAATTTGCTGATGAAATGAAGACAAAATTTGAAATGAGTATGATTGGTGAGATGAAATACTTTTTGGGATTACAGATAATAGAGAAAAATGATGATTCTTTGTAAGTCAGACAAAGTACTTGAATGATTTATTGAAAATATTTGGAATGGAGAACTTTCAACCAATTGGAACACCTATGGTAACTAGACATAAACTATCTAGCACAGATGAAACACCGGCAGTGGAACAGAAGAAATATAGATCTATGATTGGAGGATTGTAGTACTTGACACATACAAGATCTGATATAGCACATTCTATTGGAATTGTAGCAATATTTCAAGATGAACCTAGAGAATCACATTATGTAGTAGTAAAGAGGATACTGAGATATTTAAGAGGCACAATGGACTATGGTTTGTGGTATGAAAAATCTGATGATTTTACCCTATGTGCATATACAAATGCTAATTAAGGAGGTAGTGTTGATGATAAGAAAAGAACCAGTGGTTGAGCCTTTTTTCTTGGAGGAAGATTAGTTTCTTGGCTAAGAAAGAAGCACAATTGTATCTCATAGAGCATAGCAGAAGGAGAGTATTTAATAGCAGAAAACAATTGTAGCCAGATAATTTGGATGAAGCAAATGCTGAAGGATATTAGAATTAAGTTTGTTGATCCTGTTGTCATACATTGTGACAAAATGAGCACAGTTAGTATGTCTAAGAACCCTATATTACATTCTAAGACAAAGCATATAGAGATCAAGTATCATGTTGTAAGAGAGAAAGTTGTTGAGAAAGAAGTCAGATTGGAGTACATAAGCACAAAGGAATAGATAGCAAACATATTTACAAAGCCTTTGCCTAAGGATACATTTGAGTATCTGAGAGGTATGCTTGGGGTTATGCCCCAGCCTACTTTTGAGTAGTGATGCAGTTGGTTGCATCCATCTAGTGGTATATAAGCTTAATCTTTCTTCTAGAATGGATGTTGGTACTTCCTCTATGGAGGAGTATGTGTATCTAAGCTAAGTCATGAGGACTCTTGTGAATGTATTTTTTGAATAGTATCTTTTGACATTGCAGATGTTGACATAATGATGAAATTTCTATCATTGATGTCAATGGGGGAGAAGTGTACATGAAAAACCATTTGTACTATCTGTTGGAGAGAATTGAAAAGGAAAACGAAGCAAGATTTAATTGATGAAGAGGATTCCAAAATGTTTGTCAGAGCAACAGTGTTGCAGTATTGGATTTTTTGGAACATTAGATGTTTTTCATCTATGTTTCCATCAATACCACTAAGGGAGATTGTTAGGAATGAATTTTGAATGTTTGGTAGTCATTCTGTAGCAGTTGTTGTTGCATTCATGACTATGATTGTCATTGATGTCAACACAGTGACCTTCTAGAGACTTGCAGAGAAGCAGACAGTGTTTGGATTATCGCATGTGGGATATTGTAGTTGGAGCTATGTGATGTTGATGATATACTCTTTGATATTTTATATGTTGATGGTTAAGAGCACAGATAGTAATTTATTTATTCATGGAAGTTATGAGCACTTTGGTGGAAGTAGTATTCAGGCAGTGTTCCTGAATAGCGGTTTGTGGAAATCAGATGATATCTCCTAATCAGGACGGAATCTAGTTTTGTGTAGTTAAATGGAATTTAGAGACACATTGATAGTGAGATGGATGATAGCACAAACTTTGAGGTCACATGAGTGGAGAATTATTTTATTTGGAAGCCCACAATTTTGTGTAATTTTGATGTAGCATGTGGAAACTTTTATTTTGTAATTATTACTGACTCATTTGTAATTACTTGAGTGTGGTATAAAGGAGGGAATGTTTTTCCTTGTTGTAATATGAATGATATATGGTGGAATGTGAATGTATGCATGAAGTGGAGAAAAGAGCTAATGCAGTTGTGAAAGCAAAATTGTGAAGGAAGACGTGTGAAGTACAGAGATCTAAAATTGAGATTTGGTGTAGTAGTGAGTGCGGTTTGGCATAGTGAGAAAGGAGGTAACATATTTGATATTATTCTATTGAATAATCTTAAGGTCAGTTGGATAGTGTGTTTAGTGATCTTGTCATTGAAGCTATTTGGGCAGTGGGTCCTTCTGTCTTCCATAAATCCTAATAGGGTTAGAATCTTTTAACAAGGATTCAAAATCTCCTAACAAGGATTCATATGTACTGAATGTATTTCATAAGACTCCTAACAGAGTCCATCCTTTCACAAGGAATATTCATATTAGTGCATCTTTTATGAGCATCATTCCCACTGGTGTTTACTCTTTGATCAAGAGGTTCCCTAGTCAACATTTCTTGTGTTATTGTGTTATTGTGTATGAATATCTTTCTATGGGTGGTAATTATATTGCTTACATGGTTAAATGTTGTTGAAGTTGATAAAAGTTATAATTATTAGATAACTGATTCACCACCCCCCCTCTCAATTATCTTGGTGGACTTTACTTGCTAACACTAATGTGACTCAATTAAAACCAATTAGAACAAATTAGGACCTAATATGACCTATTAGAATGAATTATGACCTAATTAGACCAATTAGGACTAATTAGGACCTAATTTGATTTAATTAGACACAAATAGGACCTAATTAGACTCAATTAGAACCAATTAGATCTAATTAGGACCTAATATGACCTATTAGAACCAATTAGGACCTAATGTGACTCAATTAGAACTAATTAGAACCTATTAGGACCTAATATGACCTATTAGAACCAATTATGACCTAATTAGACCAATTAGGACTAATTAGGACCTATTATGACCTATTATGACCTATGATGACTTAATTCTATACCTATTCAGACCTATTACATGACCAGTTAGGACCAATTAGGACTAATTAGGACCATTATGATCTATTAGGACCTATTATTACCAACTATGACCAATTAGGGCTAATTAGGACCTGTCTAGACTCAATTAGACTCAATTAGAACAAATTAGCACCTAATTAGATTCAATTAAGACCAATTAGGATCAATTAGAACCAATTATGACCAATTAGAACCAATTAGAACTAATTAGAACCAATTAGGACTAATTAGAACCAACTAGGACCAATTAGAACTAATCAGGACCTAATTAGACTCAGTTAGAACTAATTAGGACCTAATTAGACTCAATTAGAACCAACTAGATCCAATTAGGACCTAATATGACCTATTAGAACCAATCATGACCTAATGTGACTCAATTAGAACCAATTAGGACCTAATATGACCTATTAGAACCAATTATGACCTAATTAGACCAATTAGGACCTAATTAGACTAAATTAGAATCAATTAGGACCTAGTTAGACTCAATTAGAACTAATTAGAAGCAATTAGATCCAATTAAGACCTAATATGAGCTATTAGAACCAATTAGGACCTAATGTGACTCCTTTAGAACCAATTAGGACCTAGTATGACCTATTAGAACCAATTATGACCTAATTAGACCAATTAGGACTAATTAGGACCTATTATGACCTACTATGAGTTAATTCTAGACCAATTATGAATAATTAGGAATAATTAGCACCTAATTAGACTCAATTAGGACCAATTAGGACCAATTAGACCCAATTAGGACTAATTAGGACTAATTAGAATAATTTAGAACCAATTAGGACTAATTAGGATCTAATTAGACTTAATCAGAACCAAACTTATGACCTAATTAGACTCAATTAGAACTAATTACATCTAATTAGGACCTAATATGACCTATTAGAACCAATTAGGACTAATTAGCACCTAATTAGACTCAATTAGCACTAATTAAGATCTATTAGGACTTAATTAGACCCAATTAGACATGTTAGGACCTAATAGGACGTAATTACACCAAATTAGACCCAATTAGACCCAACTAGATATGTTAGGACTTATTTGGACTTAATACATGAACCTCTTTAGACCTAACTTCATTTAAAATTTTTTTTTTAATATTTTTTACTTCATACATGTAGGAAATGATCAAGAAGAACAACCTTCTGAAGTTTTAGAAGGTTCATCACAAGCTCAACAAGCCTAACCTTCAAAAGTTGGAGAAGGGTTGTCGCAAGCTGAATAAGCACAACTCTCAAAATATCAAACAAGTACACATCTCTCTCTCTCTCTCACTAACCCTCTCTCACTGTTTCAATTGAGTCTCTTATTGGTGAATATGCATTTTGGGTCTTTCCCCTTAAGAAGTTATCATTTTTGTTGTGTACATGCAACCTTTGAAGATGAAAAGGTTGGACAAGGGGCATCCCAAGTTGAATCAACCCAAGGTCAAATAAGTATGTGTTTCTCTCATTAGTTTATAAATTATTATAGGTTTGACATTCAAGCTTGTAAATACTTATTTCATGAAGGTCCCCTTAAAATGCGATATTCAGATATATTTTTTATTTGGTTTACCACGGAAGTGCAAGAAACATATGAGAATGATAGTATACTCCAACAGTTGAAGAGAAACATTAATTTTAAAAAAAATAGATCATTTAATTGAAATGGATGTGGAAAAATTGAGAGAATATGCTAAACAATCCATAAATATTATGAAGAGGGCATTGAGTAAAAAGTCTAAGCAAATAATGAAAAAATTTGAGAATCTTGTTACACTTGAAAAAACTCAACTGTTATCAATTACACTTCTTAAAGATGAGTTAAAAGAGCCATTAAAATTGTTGGGTGTAGATGTAAGTTTGAAAAAGTTAAAATCATGTAATGTACAAAAAAATATTGTTGAAAGTGTTAAGGAAGGTTTGCATTCCATTGGAAAAGCAACTAGATCTTCAAATAGGTCCATTTCAAGAAGAGTGATACTGACATCTATTTGGATGATACTACACTAGAAGGTAATTAGGCACTAATGTATAGAGCTCCTTGGTCTGATAGGATTAATGAAGCAGTTAGGAACTTAGTTATGTCATTTTGGACTGATCATACTCATCCTTCACCAGATACAAGAGACGTTATCAAGAAGAGGAGTGGGCCTAAGGAATATTTCCAGCACACAAAACATTGGTTGGACAAAACACAACATGAATTGTATCTCTCATTTTGTAACTCAAATCCTAACATTAAGATTGGACAAACAATATTTTATAGATTAAAGCCATTTTTTGTAAAGATAAATAAATCTTTCAAAAAAATTTGTTGTCGATATCATATTGAATTCAATCTCTACTATAAAGGGTTTAGAAAGATGATAGAAGAAAGTGGTGGTTCTCCAAATGATTTTCCTAAACATTCAAGGCAATTCATAACATCAATCTTATGTAACAAATTAATTGATCATGAAATACCTGAAATAGATTGCATAAGAGGAACTTGTCAAACATGTGGGGATTTGGCTAAATTTCATTTGAGACTTTAAGATACTAACATGAAGATGATCATAAAATGTAAGAGATACAAGTACATAAAGTCTGAATCAAAAGTCGGGAAAGAATCAACAAGGTTGGAATATGTAGAAGATGAGATACCTATTGCAACATTTATGGAGAATTTTCACAAAGTGATTCAACCATACATACGTCATGTTTTTTTTGATAAATGGTAGACAGAAAAATTCTAAATACAAAAATAAACTTTTCCAGATGGAACAATTTTATCAGTTGTTGATTTTGTAGAGAACTACTCCTTTGTTTCTCAAAAATAAATTCAAGCAGAATACTACTATACAGAGAAGGTCACTATCATGGTACATGTGTCTTATCAACATGCACAATTAGGTATGGATGGCATTGAAAGTACATATCAAGCACTAGTCATAAAGAAAAAATATCACTTTTACATTAGTGATGATAAAGTGCATGACATACATTTTTTTGAGCATTGCTTTAAGACATTTTTTGGATATTTGGAAAACAAAGGCATCAAAATTGAAAAGCATTTTGTTTGGTGGGATGGATGTGCAACACAATTTAAATCAGAAAGGCTATTTTAAGCACTATGTAAATATCATTCATACCAAAAGAAACCACATATTTGGAGTTTATTTGAGAGTGGACATGGAAAGGGAGAGCATGATGGTGCAGGAGCTCGTATCAAATGTGCTTTAAGAAAGTATCAAGTGGACTATCAAGGATATCGTATAAATAATACTCATGATGTAGTTGAGTGGTGAAAGATGCATTTTGTCATGCCAAATCATGATAACACATCATCATGATCAGATCAATTCATACCCTTTTGAGTATTCTGGGAGATAACAGGTATTAATTTTTAGTTCATCACTTGTTGTCTAGTTATAATTTATGTACGTGTGAGTTTTAAATTTATTAATCATTGTTTGAGTTAACTTATATATGTGTACATTATATATATACATGATTTTACACTTGTCTCTCCATTTTTTAGGTGTTGATAGAAGATCAATCCATGGATGCATGTGAGGCCTCACCTCGACCCATCATAGCATCTTTCCTTTTCTGCATTTTGATACAGTGATACACTTGTTGATCTATTTTGATAGAGACTCGAGATATGATATTTTGATGGTGATTATTATATTATGTATGTGCAGATGTGAATCTAGAGTACATCATGATTTTTATTATGCATCGTTGATTAAGTGAATTATTCATGATTAGATTTGATTACTGCACATGATGATTATGTACTTATGATGTTCGAATATTATTGAATGGAAAATTGTGATTCAAATTGAGCTATACATATTGAGTTATGATACTAAATAGGAAATTGAATATGTATATTTCATGTAATGTTATCATCTTGAACTACTGATGCTCAATGTGAAGTGTGCAGGTACGAGAACCATGGGAATTATCAGAGAACCAAGGTTAAACACATGTGAACTGAGTAAACCAAGGCTTAGTCCAATGTGGGACTACAAAGCCTCATTGTAATGTAAACTTGTCATAAAAGTGAATTTTCATGTGCATTAGTAGTTAGCTTCGTGTTGTCATTCATGGAATTTGTATGTAATGTGCAATTGTTAGTGTCACTTGACACTTGTAATGTGTTCATTTAAATTTATTTTATTCCAGCCACTTCTAGAGGCCAATAAGAAGTTCTAAGGGTCATTTTTGGCATAATTTAAGTATCTTAATGTTAGGGGTATGGGTTAGGAAGGTTTTGAGCATATCCTAAACCCCCTAGAGACTTTGGCAACCTTTTTTTGGACCCATTTACCCTTACCTACGAGATTGGATGGATCTTGACCCTTACCCAACTTCACCTTTCCTTCCAATCAAGCATTAATCATGGGGGGACAAGGAAAATCAAGGAGACCTTAGAGTCAAATCTGCAATTATGATTGGTGGGTGGGTAGAATTTTTGGAGCCCTTTTTAGAGGCCCTTGCTAGAATTGGAGGGTGTTCACCCACTCTCTAATTTTAGAGACTTTAGGGTTTTGGAGGAGGAAGAAAAGTGGATAGGTCATCTCAACTATCAATTGCCATCACACTTGTGAAGCTAGGTCTTTCATTTCCATGGAGGTTTTCTTGTTTATGCTCAATAGATTAGTTGTGTTCTTGTTCTTGCATGTGTTTGGAGTGTATAATTGTTGTGCTATTGCATTGTATGGGAAGGGAATTTGATGTTGAAATTTATGTGTTTCCTTTATTTTTCTTGAATGAGGGTGTTTATGTGTATGGGAGTGAGGCATTACTCACCTCTTGGGGAAGAGGAAGAAGTGGCCTTGGGTGAAGGGGTTAGTTGGGCTCTCCATGAGGTGAGAGTCTCTTCTCTTGGAGAAGAGGGAAAAATTCATGGTCTATGGGCACCATGAAGCCATTTGCAATCTTGTATCATGAAGATATTGATAAGCATTATTGTGCATCTAAGATGGAATTGTAGCCTTGAAAGGGCAATGTGATATTCTTGTTGAGGAATTTGTGAAAGCAATGGCATTCTCCCCTTGGAAAAGCCCACCTTCACCCTTCTTCAATGAGCTTGCAAAGTTCATTTGTGTAACCTTGGAGGGAGTAATTTGTTGTTGTTTCATGTGTGCAAAATTGTGAGCATTTTTTTGATTGTGTAGCCCATTTATCCTTGGTTCTCCAAGCTTGGGGGTGGTCTCTTAAGAGACCTAGGCTGGGTGGTGAGCACCCATGGTTCTCTCCCTTTTATTGCAGGTATTGAAGCCAAGCCCCATGTAGAAGAAGCTTGAAGAAGTCCTTTCTTGGATGTGCTTGTATTAAAACTTCATATGTTTTTGTATTGTAGATCTTGAAGAAGATCCCTCTCTCATTGTACATTGTGAAGTATTCCCATTATTGAGTCCATGGTGAAGTGGTGGATGTATGTGAAATGACATATGTATTGTGATGAAGTGAAATTTGTAATCTTTATGTTTGTTCTCTCATTGAACATCTTCTTCAATTGTATCATGTAAAGGAAAAGTGAAGCTCCTTCATCATAGAGATTTTTTAATGAATTTGATAAGAGGACTATAATGAAAATACAATGCATTTCTATTATGTTTATTGGAATTGATTTCTTAAATAATGGAGTGGTTTTTTTATGAAATGATATTCAAGATTATGGAAAGGAAATGTGATAGTTTTCAATGTCTTTTAAAGTTCAACTTATGCATGGTTATGATAGTTCTCTATTATAGTTTGAAGAATTGTCTTAATTATATTAACAATTCAAATGAACCTAATTCTATGCTCATTTCTCATCAAATGCAATAGAGAAATAGAGTGCAATAACATAATTGATATTATTGAAAACCTCTACAATAATACTCTAATTCATCAACCTCAATGGTATATTAAGTCTTATATAGTTTCCCTTAATAAGTCAAATGAAACAAATGTAAAAGTATGAAGGAAATTATGTTTTATGAAAATAGACACTTCCAGAATTTTAGAGAGCATTTTTCTCTCTGGAAATTGTATGGAGACATCAATATTCTCATATTACACAGAGAATATTCCACTCTAACCAATCAGACATTAATTAAAATTAACTTTATCTAAAACATCTCCTAAAACAACTATTAGCCTAAAGTCTTTGACAATATAATAAGCATGCCTTAAAGGTCCCTTTAATATCACCTTCCACTTGTAGTAGACCCCATACCTTTCCTCTCCCCATGCGCAGGTGGACTGACTTGGAATTGTTATATGGTTTTTTTTCTTTGCTAAAACTACCACCTACGTGGGTAAAAAGGTCCCTGGGAAGTGACCTCAACAACAAGGTAAATTTAATGCCTTGTCTTCCCCTTTAATTCCTTGGACCTCATGAACTGACATGGCTAATTTATCACTCACTTTTCAAACTTCCTCCTCTCCAAGTGCACCTATCTCTGACATGAGATTGTGACACTTTTCCTCTTGTCATTAAGGAGTACCTCCTTCCTTGGCAGGCGTACCCTCCACTTGGGTTTACCTTGGGAAAGCTAGTCGGGATAGGTGATGTTAGAAGGATTGGGTAGTAGCTTAGACTTGTTTAAAGTTTCAAACTTTCCTATTGGTCAAGTTGTGTCCTTGTGCTGACACATCATAAAACCTTTTTCTAAATGCATTAACCTTCTTGTCTTCAAAACCTACGCATGCTTCTCTTGCCCATGCTTAGCATTTAACACAAAAGTTGTTTGGGTACTTCTCTATGACATGGGAAATGAGTGGGACCCACTTTCCACTTCCTTCCCATGTCTTCCACTTTCCCATGCGCTGGTTTGGTGCAAGTCTATGGGAGGATTAAATATGTTTGTTAAAAAAAACTTCCTTTCCCTTCCTAAATTTGCGCCCCTCCCTTGTCCTTTGTGATGGTAAGTGGAGAGTAGGGAAGATTTGATTGTATAGCTAGGCTAGGTTGTAGGCAGTCTAGGGTGATTAAACTTATGATTATGGTTAGTGCATTAATAGTATAGATTAGATAGTTAAAGATTGTGTTTTAGTCTAAGTTAGTTTAGGTTGTTAGTTTATTATGTTAATTGAAATTAATGTCATGTTAATAACAATAGATGGTTATTAATTTAGCTATGTTTTAACTATTTATTTGGTTAATTAGTTAATGTACCATGTTATTAATTTTATGTCATGTATATAATATTAATTAGTATACTAACTAATTAATAATTATATTAATTAATTAATATATTATAATTATTAATTAATTTCATATATATTATTTAGTTATAATCTTTGAACTCATATCATTAATTAATGTTTTTCTTTAAATTTAATTGAATTGATATTTGTTCATTTTACTACGGATATTGGTGTAAACGATTATTAAACCTTATATTCAATATTTTCATAAACTGACAATTTAATTATAAATAAATAAATAAAATTTGACTTGATATATTAGTCTATTTATATAATAACGTCATTAAATAAATATTCATTTACTCTTAGATAACCGATAAGATTAATAGATTTACGATCGATGAAATTGATCGTTAAGATGATTAACAAACTTCTTCTTATACTGAAATTTCAACAAGCATCCTATGGAAAAAAAAAATAAAACATTGTAGAGGTTTGACCTCCTGACTCTTTTGAGCTTGACATTATCACCTTTTACCCGCATCATGAACGTAGAAAACTTATATCTTTTTAAAAAGTTATCCGTGTTGATCTTTGGTTAAGTAGATCAAAGTACGTGACAATGACATATGTTATTACATTTCACCCTTCTTAAAAAAAAATTTGTTACATTTTTGGTTGTTTAGTTTTGGGCATGACAATGCACGAGAGTAGACAAAACAAGATCATTGCATTCAGTTATGAGTATAGATAGTAATGTGTGGTCATTATACACTAGAGATTACTCATGCTTTTTTTATGACTGCATTTATGAAAACTATGATGAATATATCAACCAAAAATGTGGATATGTTAGTGAATGGAATTTGGTTCCATTAGATGTTACAAACACAAATGATGAAATTTGGGATGAAAGCTTTGATTAAATTCCATTGATTTCTATAGATTATGACCATATTTCAGGTTTGATCAAAATTGGTACATGTGTGTTTATGTACAAATGTTTAAAAAGGATTCATAAACTCAATTCATAAATAAAGTTTGTGTAATTTATATTTACAAACCTAAAACTAAAAGTTATCTTTAAATGCAGGACATATTTTTGTAGTAGTAGCAAAGCTGGGAAATGTGGAAGGTGTTAGTTACTATTTATTACATTGCTACAAGGAGAGGATGTAGCTAACATAGAATGAAACAAGCGATGGAATTATGTTTCCCATAGGTTCTAGTACTATATTTAAGTTTCACAACCTTTATTAAACTTGAGTGAGACCTTCCAACTTCTAGTTTTCTTATACGTTTGTTTATATGGTTAATTTCACATCTACACACACACACACACACACACACACACACACACACATATATATATATATATATATATATATATATATATATATATATATATATATATATATATATATATATATATATATATACATATATACATATATACATATATACATATATATATATATATATATATATATATATATATATATATATATATATATATATATATATGTATATATATATATATATCTACATATATGTATATATGTATATATATATATGTATATATATATGTATATATACATATATATATATATATATATATATACATATATATATATATATATATACATATATATATATATATATATATATATATATATATATATATATATATGTATGTATATATATATATATATATAACATTGTTGAACTTGACTATGCAGGTTCAGTTGTCATGCAAGGAACATATTTGAATCAAATCAAAATACTTAAACATGGGATTCATTTTGTTGATTATCAACCTAACAATAAGGTTTATCTGATGAACTACAACTTATTGAATACCTAAATGACTTGAAGATCAATAATTAGAGATCACTGAGTATTGAAATGATATGTAAGATAATTAAATGAGTCATTATGTTGTCATTAATGTCAACTAGTTTTGACAGTACTTATCATGTTGGTTGCAAACATCTAAACATTTGTAAAGAGGAGAGAAAAGATGAACAACTAAGATATATACATAGAGAAAGATGGATATGACAGATGAGGATAAGAAATACTTTGGGTAACTTATTGATGATTCTATGACTTCATATTGTTGACTTGATTATGTTGCATTAATCTATTATGAAGATGGAAGAAAAATTTACAAGGAAATGTGGTCAGTTGATGAAGCACTTCAGTATACACCAAGCCAATGTAGTGTATACCAAGTGATAGTATTAACTGAGCTTGTGTTCACCGGCACATTTACTTGTTAATCGAGTATGGATGAAAATATTAAATGCTTAGTTTAGCCGATAGAAATTGATGAGCTGGAAATTGTTATGATTTTGAGATTGAGAATAAAGTTTTTTATAAGATCCACAACTGACAAAATTCAGAGAATATCTAAAGGATGGAATTGAAACGCTTTACTGACACAACCGCTGAGGAATATTTAAGAGGCAAAATCAATGAAGAACGATAAGTGACAAAATCTGATGGTTGATATAAAAATGATTTATCTATCTATATAAGAGATATGAGTTTGTTTATTGAAACATACTAGAAGAAAGAAGACTCATATTTCCCATGAGTACAGTTTCATGTATGCCTGATCAGACTGGTTAAAGGAGAATTGAACTGCAGAATAGTACTGAGTGTTAGAGAGCTTTTAACGAGTGAAATTAAGTTGAGGAAGTGAATTGAGATATTGGTCAGAGGATTTTTATGGGCTTATAATAGATCTGAACATCTACAAATTGAGTTGTACTGTAACCAGATCAACTATTGTTTCAGTTTAACCATTGATACAGAAAAATCTCTTAACCGAGTGGACTTAACCATCTTATGTTATGCCCCTACATCATTCAATAAATGTACATTATTATCCTATTGACCCCATAGTGAATGCTAGTTGAACGATAACTATTAGTCTTAAATCCTCTAACAAGGTTACTCCTAATAGTGTGTTTGTAACCTTTAATAGGGTTGGCTCTTCACCGAACTCACTTCAAAAGACTGAAAATTATTTTGGGTTACCGGTCGCAGGTGGTTTTTCCCTTAATAGGGTTTCCACATTAAATCATTGTGTTATGTGTTTTTGTGATGATTTTTTTATTTTCATACTTTACATACTACATATTTCATTTGGTTGGTAATCCATGTGAGTTAATTAACTAGTAATCGATAAAGGCATAGACAATTTAGTAGTTTATGTTACTGAGCTGTAGAATTTGTTGAAATTGTTTAAAGTGTTACATCTTTGTATTTGGGAATGTAGGATAACTGACCTAACTGACTCAACCCTCCTCTTAGTTATTCTAGCAATTGGTATTAGAGCATCAGTTGTTTGGAACAAATTTTTAAGGACTTCAACAAAAAAGATCACAAGATGTGTAAGAGGGAGGTCCCGAAGCTGAACAAGGACAACTTTACTATATGGAAAAGCCAAATGAAACTTCACATATCCAAAATTGGAGATTCTTCCTTACTTGTACTTGAAAATGGCTACTTACAACCACCGAGTGGACCTTTGACTCTTGATCAAATAAAAGATCGACATGAACACAACATGACTATGATAGAAATTGTTGCTGCTCTATTTGATGTTGAATTTGAGGATGTCAAAGATTGCATTACTTCAAAGAAAATGTGGGACAAACTTTCTCAAGTCTACGGTGGTGATATTAATGTCAAGAGAGCCCAAGCTAAAAGCCTAAGAGGAAGGTTTGACAATATGAAAATGAAAGAAGGAGAAAATATAGTACAATATATAAGCCAAATAAAAGAGGTAGTCAATACTATCAAAGGATTTGGTGGTGTCATTGATGAACATAGAGTGGTAAGTAAAATTCTAAGAACCTTGCTACCTGCTTATGCAATCATAATATCTACTATACATGAAATGAGGTCTACACCTAGCAATACTCTTACTCTTGATAGTTTGATTGGTAAGATAACAACTTTTGAGTTGAAAAATTTTGATAATAGTGTTGTACTGTCTATTGAGTCTTCTTTCATGTCTTTTCTGAAGATCAGTAACTCTAGCACTAGACATAATATGAGGAATGACAATGATAGTAATATTGATGATGAGCTTGATGAACTTGAAGCTCTTATGGCCTGGAGATTACCTAAAGGTAAAGGTAGATATAAGGGTAAATTGCCTTTAGCATGTTTTAACTACAACTAAGCTGGACTTATTGTTGCTAGATGCCTGAGCAAGAAAGAAGAAGATAGAAACAAAGATCGATCTAGTGAAGGAAGCTATGGTAGGAGAAAGAATAGAAGTTATTGACACTACAACAGAGACAACCAAGATAATAGAAATAAGGGAAAAAAGGTATGTTACTTTGATGAAGATAATGATACTTATACCGACATAGATGATGATGTTGAAGTACTATTTATTGCGATGAAGGATGATTCTGAAGAAGAAGAAAGGTATGTAGAAACAACACTCATTTCTAAAGTTAGTTAAAATGATACTTGGATCATAGATAGTGGTTGTACACATCACATGATTGATGATGAAGAAAATTTTGATCATCTTGAGCATTATAATGGAGGATCAGTAAGAATGGGTAATGATACACCATGTATGGTTAAAGGAAAAGGATCTTTATTGATAAATGATAAAATCAAATGTGATAATGCTTATTGGGTAAAAGGAATGAATTAAAATTCACTAAGTGTGGCATAACTTAACAACTCAGGTCATTGAGTAACTTTTGAAAGCAAGAAGGTAAAGATATTTGATGAAAGTGGAAAGCTTGTCAGAACAAGAGAACAATCAAAAGGTAACTTAATTTATCTTGACAATGTTGAGACTTCTTATTTAATGGTGAAAAATGAGAATGCATGGTTATGGAATAAAAGGTTATGTCATGCAATTTTTGATAACATCATTAAGATCAGTAGAAAGAAAAAGGTTAGAGGTCATCCTAGCCTAACAAAGTCTGATCATGTTATGTGTCATGAGTGTCAAAAGGGGAAAATTACAAAATCTAGTTTTAAGAGTAAAGACTATTCAACAAAAAGAATCTTGGAGTTAGTTCACACTGACCTATGTGGTCCCATGAGAACTCAAAGCTACTATGGAGATAGATATTTTAATCTATTTGTTGATGATTACACTAGATTGATGACTATCATGTTTTTAAAGGAGAAATCTAACACAAGGGAGGATGGGTAGAGGGGCCAAAGGCTCACCCTAACTAGATCCACCTTACAGAACAACACACAGAAGCAACAAAAACTCAAGTGGGAGAGAGAAATGTAGATGCTTTGATATATCAACTTCAAATTGATTCATACATGTTGGGCTATAAGGCCTTCCTAGTTTAGGTTGAATATTACAATCAAGTACAAAAGTCCTCCAACATGCAAGGATCTACAAATAATCTCCAATTTTCTATCTTCTATCTTCTAAGTAAAAATATCCTTGAAAACTCCCTCCTAAACTCTAACCAAATAACTACATTTATACAAGAGGCTACCAAGCCATGTCGGCCATCAGATCCATAATCAACGGAAGGGATGACCAGATCTAGGTCCACATGCTTCCCAATGATGGATACCGACATTAAATCTATGACCCCAATTAAATGCATGAGTTGACCTCAAAAGAAATCCAAAACAAACAACTCAGTAAGAAAGGAAATTGATGCAAGGCTAGGTTCAAGAGGGGCCAAAGGATGGCATGCCCTAGTGATCCAAGCATTCTCAACACATGTGGAAGCAAATAACAACCAGAGTGAGAGAGATAATGCCAGATCTTTCATATATTTTCATCAAAAAGAATGGTACATCCCAGGCTATAAGGCCTTCCTGGTTATGGCTTGATATTACAATGAATCTTAGAAGTCCTCAAACATGTGAGGATCTATCAAAAATGTCAATTCTAATGTCTTCTATCTTCTATCAACTGTCGACTCCCTAAACTACAACCAAACAACTACATTTATACAAGAGGCTACCAAACTAAGTCATCCTTTAGATCCACAATCAATGGAAGAAATGGTTAGATCTAGAACCACATGCTTCCCAATGATTGATTCCAACATTAAATCCATAATCCAATATAAATGTACTAGTTAGCCACAACAAAAACTAAAACTAAACCCACCGGTGAGCAAGGAAAATCGAGCAGTAGAAAAGCAATGCCAAGTGCTAGTAAAACAACCGACTACCTAGGAGATAACTAACCACACTTGGTAACCAAAGGAAACCAACCAACTATTGACCAAATTGGTCAAAGCAAGAACTAAGAAACACAAACAAACTCTGAATTCTTTTTGGTGACACAAGATTGCCAAGGACCCAAGATGCTCCTGCATCAGACACCTGGGCTTATTTTGAAATCATTCTCCAAATCATTTGGTAGGTATGATCCAAGCTACATAAAACTCATACTGTGAAATCCAAGAACTATCCTCCATTGGTCTATTCTTCTATTTTACCAGATATTCCATATACTATTATCCTCTTGTGCTCTTGCCGACTCTTTGATTCAAAATCTCCTCAATCTCTTCATTCTACTTTTTAGGATATTTTGTCGGTACTCTCATTTCTTCATTAGGGTCATGATACTCATACAAATCAACAATATTGTAAATAGGTGATATGTCCATGTCATCAGGTAACTCAATCTCATATGCATTTCCAATGTCAAATTTCCTCAAAATCTTGCAAGGTCCAAACTTCTTCATCTTTAGCTTCCCGTATGTTCCAACAAGAAATCAAACTTTCTTCAAATGAACCATCACTTCATCACTAGCATAAAAAGCTTTATGTCTCTTTGATCTATCTGCTCTGTCTCTATATTTTTTATTACTATCTTCCAAATTCAGCTTCACGTCTTCATGCAATGTCTCTCAAATAGGATATGCCTCTCGGTTGTATGCCATTCACAATCTCAAATGGTGTTTTCCCAGTACTCCTATTTACTGAATTATTGTATGCAAACTCTTCTTATGCCAACACAGAATCCCAATTACTCGGTGTGTCTCCAACTAAGCATCTCAAAAGATTTCCCAAAATTTTGTTCACAACTTCAGTCTATCCATCAATTTGTGGGTGAAATGTAGAACTATATTTCAACTCAGTGCCAAATTTCTTCCAAAGGGTTTTCCAAAAGTATCCAACAAACTTACTATCTTAGTTAGAGATAATACTCCTCGATAATCCATGCAATCTGACCATTTCCTTAAAGAAAATATCTACTAAATGTACTGCATCTGATGTTTGTCTACAAGGTATAAAATGTGCCATCTTAGAAAATCTATCCACAACAACAAATACAAAATCATTACCTCTTACTATCTTTGGTAAGCCAAGAACAAAATCCATACTGATGTCAATCTAAGGTTTCTCAGGAACAACAATCAGTACATACAATCCATTATTCTGACTTACTTCTTTTGCAAATTGACAAACTCCATAACTTTTCACAAATTTCTGAATATCTTTATGTAACTTCAGCCAAAATTACTTCTCCTTAAGCAAATTCCGTGTTTTATCAATAGTAAAATATTCGGCCAAACCACTTCTATGTTTCTCTTTCATCAAATTAGTTCTCATTACTCCTCTCAGTATACACAACTGAATACCTTTGAATAACATACCTTCCTAAATAAAATATTCATCCCACTTAGTATCTTGTTGATCTTGAATAGGTGCTCTACACTTTCTCGATGGCTTAGAAAAATCAGGGTCAAACTCATAAGAATATCTCATCTCATCAAAATAAAGAAATTCAATTTTCATCTTGGTCATCAAAGATATTCTACTCAATGCATCAGCAACTCAGTTAGTGACTCCACTCTTATGCTTTATAAAAAATGTATAACTCTACAGATACTCAACCCATTTCGTATGTCTCTGATTAAAATTATTCCCACTACCCAAATATTATAAATCCTTAGGTTCAATATACAACACAAATTCACTTGGTATCAAATAATGTCTCCATGTCTTTAGTGCTTAAACAATAGCATAGAATTCTTGATCATACACAAAATATTTTTGTCTAGCATCATTCAACTTTTCACTAGAGAAAGCAACATGTTTACCTTCTTGAATCAACACAACTCCAATTGCACTTCCACTTGTAGCACATTCCACTTGAAATAATTTACTAAAATTAGGTAATGCCAAAATAGGTAATTCAACAACCTTCTGCTTCAGAGTCTCAAAAATTTTGTCAGCTCCATGTGTCCACTTGAATTCCCTCTTGTCTCCTCTCATAGTCTCAGTCATAGAATTACAAATTGAATTGAAATTCCTTATGAACTTTCCATAAAAACTTGCCAAACCATGAAATGATTTTACCTCACTAGCATTCACAGGTGTAGGACAATTAAAAATAGCTTCAACCTTTTCAGGATCCATCTTCAAACCATCAGCTGAGATCACAAATCCCAAATACACAATTTCCTCTTTCATGAATGAACACTTTTTCATATTTATCAGCAACTTTTCTTCTTTTAATCTTTGCAAAACTTGTCTAACATACAACAAATATTCTCCTCTAGTCTTAATGAATATGATAATATCATCAAGATATACAATCACAAACTTACCCAAGAATTTCTTTAGAACTTCATTCATTAGCCTCATAAAAGTACTCGATGTATTAGTTAAACCAAAAGACATAACCAACCACTCATACGAACCTTCTCTGATTTTCATATGATGATATCCACTTTTCAAATCAATTTTTGTGAAATACTTTTCTCCAGTCAAACTGTCCATGGTGTCATCCATTCTCGGTATTGGAAACCCATACTACATTGTTATTTTATTGATTGCTCTAGAATTAGTACACATTCTCCATTCTCCATTCTTCTTAGGTTCCAATACAATAGGACCTACACAAGGACACAAACTTTCTCTAATCAAACCTTTTTCCAGCAATTCTAGAATCTTTCGATTCAATTCCTGATTCTCAGTAGGTGTTAACCAATGACGTGCCTTATTTGGTAAACTAGCTCTAGGGATTAGATCCATACACTAATCATGTTGGCAAGTTGTCCATCCTAAAGTATATGACTAGATATAGATTTTTCATTATGTCAAAAAAGTCATTTAGTAGTTTGGATTCAATGCACTAAGTATAAAGAACTGAATTCAGTTAAGTGTTCAAGACTGGACAACATACAAAGCACCACAGACTCAGAGCATTAGTGCACATGTGTACAGATGAATTATGGTATGCACCCTATAAGTTAAGGTTGTTAGACATTACTCATGCTTAGTCTAAGAGTGCATAAGTAGATATGCAAAGATGTGAAAGTTACAGATAGTTGAAGTTGCACAACCAGTGTGTGCTAGTAGAGAACAGAGCATGGAGATGATAGTGACTATTTTGGTTTGTGATTATAATTTAATGTTGTAAGGGCTATGCACCCACTGTATTTAGGTTGCCAACATATGTATATGTAAAATTGTAAGAATGCTTAATCCAATTCATTTGGAAGCATTGTTTGTAATTAGTTATAGGGCTGACCTAATTGTTTTGTTTATATGAGTGTATAAATATGAGATGCGCCCATTGTATTCAATATGGAAGTTGTATAAACATTATGTGAAGAAGAGCAGAGGTATGCAAAGAGAGCATATGATGTATTAGATCTTTACTAGAGGTCACAACATCAGTGCACCAAAGGAACTGATCTGACAAGTAGTGTCATAGCAATAGTTCACTAGTAGATATAGTGTGTATCTGATCTCAGAAGGTTGTATCCTTCATCATTTGAGCAGTGAGCTCTAGGATAGTGAATCCACTCCCCTAACAGGGATCATTGTAATAGACTCTTAATAGGGTCTGACCCTTAACAAGGTCTACTATACTTAAAGCATTGTAAATCTACTCCTAACAGGGTAAAAGATCTTCTAACAAGGATCACAAAACACTAGTGCAGAATATTAGTGGGTATCAAGTCCCACTAGGGTTTTAACCTATTTGGGTTTCCCCATAACCATATTGGTGTCATGTGTTGATTTCAGGTTTCATGTTTATGTGAATGTTTAATTCAGTACTTAAGCATTTATAATTTAGTATTCAGATTTAAGTGAAAAGTTAAATTACAGTGAAAATTGATTCACCCCCCCTCTCAGTGTTCCCATTCCTAACAATTGGTATCAGAGCTCTGGTCCTCAACAAAGAAGTTCAACCACTTTAGGAGATCATGGACAAAGAAGATTTGAAGAAGAATCTTGAAGTAGCTCTTGAAGACCTAGACAACTCAAAAAGAGAAATTGAAAAACTAAAAGAAAAAGTTAGTGATGCTCAATTAGTTATCAAGAAACTAAGAAAGGATTTGAAGGGATGCTCTAACAATGATCTTGAAGAAAAAGTCAAGAAGTTGAATAAAGAAAATGCATCCTTAGTGAGTCAACTTGAAGAACTTGATGACAAACTAATGAACAATCAAGATGTCTGCAATGAACAAGTAAAGGAGAACCTTCAACTCAATGAAGAATTAAGGGAAGCAAATTTGAAAATCTTGGATCTAAAGAATTGAAAAGCAAGATTGGAGTCTAAATTGAAAGATGCAAAGAACCACATTGACAAATTGCACACTAGTTTTGATTTGATAGAATCTCAGCTATATGTAAGAAGATTCTAAGGAGACACTAGCTATATTAGATACAATGAAGCACAAAATCAGATTGATAAGATGTGAGCAAGAAAGGAGACATAAAAAGAATCTACTGATACTGAGAAGACTAAAGACCAAACCAAAGACAATGGTAGTCCTCCTAAAATTGAGCACAAGCCTATTAAATGCACCTATTTTGCATGTAACAAGCATGGACACATCAAAAGAAACCATACAGAGGTAAATCCTTCTAATGGTTATTGTTATACATGTAATAGATTTGGTCATAGAGCAATAAATTGCAAGACTAGTAAGAAGAACAAGATTCAACATGATCAAAGAAATCAAAATCAGACTAATGCAAGAAGTTCTTAGAATGTTACATGTTAGATATGTAACTCTAATGGTCATACAACAAAACAATGTAGAATGGTGACTCATGTCAATGCACTGAGGAATAATAGACCTCTAGTGATTTGTCACACCTGTAATAAGGCTAGACATATCTCAAAGTTTTTTAGATCAAGGATACAAGGTCAGGAAAGCCCTAAAAAGGCTGAAGAACTAGTTTTGGATCCTAAAGCAGAAGTCAAGTTTGTGAAGGCATCAGAAGATGTAAGCATGATTTGGTCAGATGGAAAGAAGGAAAATGCTGATGGTAATGTATTGGATGCATCCCCAGTGGATGTACCCTCTACATCTACATGAATGGCCCTCAGGGTCATAGGGGGAGCTAATTTATCTCTAGACCCCTACGTGGCTGGTATACTCATCCTCAGAGTATGTGCCTTTGGAATTAAGCTATTGGAGTGTATTGGAACCTTTGTACAAGAGCACACATGCTGATTGTTAGCAGAACTTGAGTTTGAAAATTTGAAGTGACAACCTGGTTTACGCGAGTTGCATTAATGGTGAATTTCTTACTTTAAGTACACAAAAAGATGTTTGTTTACTCATTGCATTCATACTCAGAGTGATTGGAGAGTAGATTGAGCCTTGGAATTTCTTTTGAAGAGTTGGAGATTAAGTTATCAATGATTGTAGTGCATTTGATTAATTGCAAGAAACCCTAACTTGTTGCCCCAGTTCGGAAGCCATCAGAACATCTTAGAGATCCTTTGGAAAGTGAATATAAAGTAATTCATGGCCACTCCTATTGTTTTTGATGTTGCTGAGAAGAAGTAGTATGTTTTCAAAAGGTACCCATTTAAATCAACCCTAGATGATTTAGAGGGAGCATTTTCCCATAGGCCAATGGGCATCATGCATGTAGAAGACATAAGGGCTTACATTCATTGTAAGAAGGAACCTGTTGGACTAGATAAACTGAGAGCGCACATGGACATAGTGTTGAAACCAGATAAAAAATTCATGGATGAATACACCAAATGGAATGTTCACCCCATTGTTGAATATGCCACGACATATGAGTTCTATGTGGAAGAATGGATAAAGATATTGTTGAGAAGAATCCATAATGATTTGTTTTGAATTGGAGATGTACTAGTAAGAATCATAGGAGACTTGATTAATGAGATGATAGGTCTCTCTAAGATAGGTGTCATCCTTCCTGTGGGTAAGGATGTTAGGAAAATGGTGGAGCAAGTGTGTAAATCTAGAAGTGATAAGCGTGGCATGACCATTAAGCTGATAGAGCAACTAGACATTAAGTTAATGTCAATGATACTTGGTTATAGGTTTCATCATACCAGCAAGGTGAATATTGTGTTTGTGGGCACTATTCTAGCAGCCATCTATCTAGTGCAAGAAGATGGAGAGTTCAACTAGTGTGAGATCTTGCGCGCATAGTTGATAGACAACATCAGGGCTATCAAACATGACAAGACTAAGGTATTTAGGTTTGGGTCGCTTATCATCTATATGTACCTTCATATAGTTGGTAAAGTGTCAGACTTGTATCTAGACAAGTCCATTCCTACCATGCCACAAATATCAAACAAAGCATGCATTGAAAGCACACTTAGAGATTTCATTACCTTGGAATTGAACACCTTCAGAGTAAGGATGTAGATGAGGTACAGGATTCCTGAAAGTATTGTGGAGAGGTATAAAGATTCAATATGCTTCATGGTGGAGATTGATACTACTTGTATGGAAGTTGTTGAGCCTAGAACTAAGTGGATTCATCCACTTGGGTATGAGGTTGAGGAACAATTTCTTGAAGCGTATGCATAGGTACTACTATCAGCTCCCAAAGATGACTATGAACCTAGGTGGGGAGCCTATGAAGAAAAATCTAGAGAAGTTTATGCTAAGTTGAACAGTGCTACAACTAAAAGAAAGGTTTCAAAAGTTACATCAGAGATCTTGAGGATACATGGTGTATCTTGAGTAGATCTTGACAAGGCTAGGGAAGAGAAGAGTTCCCTAGAATTGAAGAGCCCAACAGTAGAGGAAGAACAAGGAGATCCTAAGATGAAGAAGATTAAGATTGAAAAAGATGATGACATTCCTTCAGTGCCCAAAGAATCCAGTGATCCTATTGCTCCTCTGAAGTATGAACCAATGATTAGAAGGAGGAAAGAAGTAAGCACTAGTCATCCATCCTCGCTAGCTACAAGAAGCAGGAGAAACATTCAAGCACCCCCTAAGGTAGGATTCAAACCAAGTCTCAAAACCTTGAGTGGAAGAATTATTGATGAGGGAAAAATTGATTAGGTAGGAAAGTTCTATGAGACCTATAGTGAAATTGATAAGTCATAAATTCATAATATGATTATCAAACATATGATCAAGTTCAAGAAAATAGTTCTTGAAATGAAGACTTTTGTTCCTGACAAAGTATGGAATATTTTAGAACACCTAAAAAGACAAGAAAATGAAGAGGATATTAGAATAAGGGAAAAAGTGTTACAAGATACTTTGTCTATATATTTTAAAGATGAAGAAGCACTAATATTGAAACTGGTAAAGCCACACCTAAGAACAAAAATAAGAACTTTGCATATCATGAACAAAGACTATGACCTGATAACTCAGGAAACAAAGAAAGCTTTTGAGAAGGTACTCTTGGAGAAACAGATTAGATTACCTACTACACCCATCACTCATACATCAAATTAGAAAGGTAAAGCAACAAAGATCTCCTATGCACTAGTGATAGGTCCTCAGGACTCAGTGCCTATAGCAGAAGTTCATATTGAAGCAAATTAGTCTGCGCCCATATCAGAATCACCCAAAGATAGCACAATTATCATAGATAATGTGGAAATAGCCATGGTGGCTACTGATAAGGACTTGGATAAGTTTGAGGAAGCATTTGAGGAAGCAAAAATTTTATGCAGCAATACACCTTCCACTTAGCAAGAAGAAGTACTCATGGAAGACATTTTTGATAAGAAAGAAGCAGAAAAAGAAGAAGTAAAGGAGAAAGAAAAAGAAACTTCTGTTGAAATGCTCAAAGTGAAACAAGAGGTGATGGATAGAACTCCCATCACTCCCTCCTCATTATTGTCAAGTTTGACACCAGACACTAGCAATTTGGACTCCTGGAAGGAAGAAGACCTAATTAAGTTTAGCGTCCTAGCTATGGAGAAGGCTAAGGAGAAACAAGTAATGAGAAATCCTCTCTTGGTGGAATCAGTAAATATTTTGAATAGTTTACTACCAAAGGATAAAAAGATGGTAAATGTACATTTAATTGATGATGTGAGCATAGTCATATCATAGTTCAAAGACAATTTCTCAATCCTAGAAAAATCTGCGGCCATAGTGGCAGAGGAGAAGTACTTAAAGAAGGGACTAGATGAACTGATGAGTAATTTTTCACTAGACTTAAACTCTCTTAAGTCTATTCAAGCATCATTGAAGGAGTTTTCAATTCAAGGAAGGAAAGTAATTGTAGAATCCATGGATCAAGATAAGTTCACTAATGCACATCTAAAGAAGATCAAAGATGTAGAGGCAATGATTGAGAAGGTGAAGAGTTCAGTGTTAGATACTTCCACTGATGTAAATATGTGTAACAATGTCTATCAAGGTCAGTTAGACATAATTGAGAAGGCAGAGAAAGAAATGGAGAATATAAGGTCTAGACAAACTCAGTTGAGGAATGCTCTTGTGGCCTCACTAGACATTCTTAGTCAAAACATAAAGGATATTGATGTGACCATGATAACCTATGATCAAGGTCTGAGCACATAATTGGAGAAGATGGAGAAGCTTCAATATGCATTATGCACCCATCTACAGTTAGTTAATTCTCTAATAACCTTTTGGAAGAAGGAGATCCAGAAACTCAAGATTGCATATTCGAATGTTTTCCCTTAGTAAGTGTATGTAGATAAAGATTTTGATATACATTTTTCATTAATTTCAAAGGGGGAGTTGTATAGAATATGGAGTATATAACATGTATAGGGAGATATAATTTTATATGTATAGAGATGTATAGAAGACAAAATGTTTTGTGTAAAAGGACAGTTAGAAACTTGGCCATATTCCTTTGTTGCCATCAATGACAAAGGGGGAGATTGTTGGAAAGTTGTCTATCTTGAAGTATATGACTAGATATAGAGTTTTCATTATGGAAACAAAGTCATATAGCAGTTTGGAGTCAGTGCACTAAGTATAAATATCTGAATTCAATTAAGTGTTGAAGACTGGGCAACATACAAAGCACTAGAGACACAGAGCATCAACACACATGTGTATGGATGAATTATGGTATGCTCCCTGAAAGTTAAGTTTTTTAGACATTACCTATGCTTAGTCTAAGAGTGCATAAGTAGATATGCAAAGATGTGAAATTTATAGTCAATTGAAGTTGCATAGCTAGTGTGTGCCAGTAGAGAACAGAGCATGGAGTTGACTGTAACTATTTTGGTTTTCGATTATAATTTAATGTTGTAAGGGCTATGCACGCATTGTATTTAGGTTACCAACATATTTTTATGTATAATTGTAAGCACACTTAAGATGATTCATTCAGAAGCATTGTTTGTAATTAGTTATAGGGCTGACCTAATTGTTTTGTTTATATGAGCACATAAATATGAGATGCACCCATTGTATTCAGTGTGGAAGTTGTATAAAAGTTATGTGAAGTAGAGAAGAGGTATGTGAAGAGAGCATATGGTGTATTAGATATTTACTAGAGGTCAAAGCATCAACACACCAAAGGAACTGATCTGACAAGTAGTGTCATAGCAACAGTTCATCAGCAGATATAGTGTGTTTCTGATCTTAGAAGGTTGTAGCCTTCATCATTTGAGTAGTGAGCTCTAGGATAGTGAGTCCACTCCCCTAATAGGGATCATTGTAAAAGAATCTTAACAGGGTCCGACCCTTAACAAGGTCTACTATACTTAGAGCATTGTAAAGCTACTCCTAACAGGGTAAAGGATCTTCTAACAAGGATCACGAAACACTAGTGTAGAATATTAGTGGGTATCAAGTCCCATCGAGGTTCTTACCTATTTGGGTTTCCCCGTAACCATATTGGTATCATGTGTTGATTTCATGTTTCATGTTTATGTGAATGTTTAATTCAATACTTAAGCATTTATAATTCAGTATTTAGATTTAGGTGAAAAGTTAAATTATAGTGAACACTGATTCACCCCCCCCCTCTCAGTGTTCCCATTCCTAAGAGATCAATGCTTCTTTTTGGTGGTAAACCATCAGGTACATTATTAGAAATGATTTCATTATACTCAGTGAGTAACTTATCAATCTCCTTAGGAACATTATCTTCTATTTTCTTACTCAACTTGTTAGGAATCACAACAAAACATACATCATTCCTTTTCAAATCTTTAAGAATATTTCTTCCTTCCATCAAGAAAACTTTCACATATGCACAAACATTACTAACAGGTTCTTCCATGAATAGTAACAAGATTTTTTTCTTTCCATTAGCCACAATAGTATACTTATGCAATCTTCCATCATATATAGCATGTCTATCATATTTCCAAGGTCTACCCAACAAAATATCACAACAATCGAGGCATGATAACACACAACACCTTATCATAGTATTTTCCAATCTTCAAATTCACATAGCATTGTTCACTTACCAGGAGTTTATGCTCATCCTTGATCCATGAAATCTGATATGGCTTTAGATGTTCCAACCTTTTCAACTATAATTTTGTGACCATCTCCTCAGATGCTAGATTCTTCAAGATACCACTGTCAATGATTACCTTCCAAAATTTATAAGAAACTCTACATCCGGTCTTGAAAAGACTTTTTCTTACCAAATCTTCCTTTTTGCTTTCATTCCACAGACTCTTCTTGCCCCAAAGCATTTCTACTACAACCAACCTTCTTACTCACTTTTGTACATTCAAATGATATATGCCCTAATTCTCCACAATTGTAACAAGTTCCTCAAAAACTTCCTCTGCTATAATCACCTTAGTAGTTACTTCCTCTACCTCTAGATGAACTTTCACCTTTCCACTCAGTCTTGCCTTTGTCTAGGTTTGTCTTTTCAGGATCATATCTACCATTTTCACCACTAGATCTACCCCTTCCTCTAGGGAATCTACCACCTCTTCCTCTTTTCTTTTTCTCATGTCTTTTGTTTAATTTCTCCTCATCTTTCAAAGAAAATTGATAAGCCTCTTCAGTGTTCTCCAACTTGACCATACTAATTTCCTCTTGGATGGAAACTCTGAAACCATTCAGGTATCTACCAATCCTTTCCACATCATCTTCATCATGTCTAGATCTGATATCTAATCTATATAATTGTATGCAAAATTAGGTGAATACTATTCTAAATGATAAATTAACTACTTAGAAGCTAATAAATCTATCTAATCAACAAACTACAATGAAGAATACAATCAAAATGAAGCTAAAATAGCATTTTACCTTCACCTACCATGTAGCTTGTATCCATTGCTCTCCTAGCCTTGATTTCTTGAGGATGTTGAGCTCTCAGATTTCCAAATGAAGCCTTTTCCCAAGATGCTACCAAAGTGTGGAGATTAGATGATGAATGCAAAGTAGCTCAAAGCTTGATTATGCAACTAATGGATGGAATGCAAAATGGATTGATGATAATGTGGATGCGTGATTGCTCTTAGAATGCTTGAATGCTTGGATGTTTGAATGCTTGATTGAAAATTACCTATTATCCCACAAAGGGGAAATGAGGCTCCTTTTATAGAGTTTTGGAGGATCTAAGCCTAGGTGGCACAATCCTACGGTTGAGAATGAAAGGTGGAAGATCCTCGAGCTATGATTGACTTAGTTGAAGGAGTTGAGAGAAAGGGGGATGTAGTTGGAATGTGAGAGAAAGAATAGGGATGATGTTCCTCTCATATTGACATGGAGGAGAACAAGGTGGAAGGGAAAGACACATGTCAAGTGTCTCAGAAAGACCAAAGAGAGAAAGAGGGAGAGACCTTTTCCTCATGAGGACTCTTTGTACAATTGTCTTATGAGTCACTTTTGACCCTTAGAGGTGGCTTAAGAAGTCCCTTAGGAATAGGGATTATCTCTTGACTTGGTTTAATAGAGGACATGTGGTCATGAGACCAAGTCCTATGAGGCCACATAGCCCTTAAGAATTGAACATGTGTGGGTGAGGATAATTATCAATACATAATTAATAATAATTATTTATTTTAGCCAAAGTGATGTGTCAAGTGACTGGGTAGATGAGGTGGACTAGGGGACTTAGTCATATTTAGGTGATTGTATATTTAATTAAATCACTTTAATAAGACTAATTAGAAGACTTAGGATAGAAGAATAGACTATAGTGAATTTACTAAATAAATTGAATAATTTATTTTATAAATAGAGGAAATAAATATTAATTAAATAATAAATATTTAATTAATTTATCAAGTCAATATCAATTAAATAATAAATATTTAATTAATTAATGAAGCCATTTTTAAGTGTATACAAGAATTCCTAAGTATAATCCTTTACCGAGCTATCTTTCTGCCTTAGACTTTGAATTCACCAAACTAGGTTAATTTGATAATCAAAAGGTAAAAAATTTCCTTTCAACTTATTGACCATTTTACTCCATAACCTGATTTTGTCTTTGCCCTTCCTTTTCCTATATAGCTCCAGATGTTCCCGCCATAAGGATGCATGAATTTTCAACTTAGTGCTTGCAATCTTCACCTTCTTATCTTCAGGAATGTTTTCATATTCAAAATACTTTTCCATCTTGCTGATCCTGTCCACCAATTCATCAAAATATAGCTTTCCACCATACTTAGGAGGATTTAAATGTGGTGTAGACTTTAGACTTGTCAAAGCCTTCAAAAATATTTCGTCACCTTGGTCCATAAGAGGTGCAGGTTCTACATTTTCCTGTTCTTCTTTAACTTCATCATCACTAACATCTTCAAGATGTATGCCTCTTCTCTATGCTATTTAAATAGGTTCTAACCTATCAAAAATCTATCTTAGCATATCTTCCAATCTAAGATCTACATCTCACCTCCCACGAACCATCTTGACATCCCTTTGCAATTATAGGTCAGATCATAATCTGCTAATGCACAATAATCAACTAGGGCTTCAAGAGGAACCTACAAACCTAGATACATAGACCTAGATAGAGATCTAACCTCACTCTGACACCACCTGATGCAAGGCCTACTTCAAGAGGGGCCAAAGGATGACACGGCCTAGTGATCCAAGCCTACTCAACACATGTGGAAGAAAATAACAACCAGAGTGAGAGAGAGAGAGAGAGAATGCCAGATCTTTCATATATTTTCATCAAATAGAATGGTACATGCTAGGTTGTAAGGCCTTCATGGTTATGGCCTGATATTACAATGAATCTCAGAAGTCCTCAAACATGCGAGGATCTATCACAAATCTCAATTCTAATGTCTTCTATCTTCTATCAACTACTAAATCCCTAAACTACAACCAAACTACATTTATACAAGAGGCTACCGAACTGAGTTGGCCTTCAAATCCATAATCAATAGAAGAAATGGTTAGATATGGGACCACATGATTCCCAATGATTGATTCCAACATTAAATCTATGATCCAATATAAATGCACAAGTCAGCCACAACAGAAATTAAAACTAAACCCACTGGTGAGAAAGGAAAACTGAGCAGTAGACAAGCAACATTGAGCACCAATAAAACAACTGACCACGCAGGAGATAACTGACCACACTTGGTAACCTAAGGAAATTTACCAGCTAATGAACAACTTGGTTAAAGCAGGAACCGAGCAACATAGACAAACTCCAAATTCTTTTTGGTGACACAGGATTACCAAGGACTAGAGATGCTCCTGCATCAAAAACCAAGTGTTAGACAAGCATTGCCAAGCGCCAGGGAAATTCACCAAGTGCCAAAGAGATAACCGACCAAAATTAGCAAACAAAAGGAACCAAGCAACACCAAACCAAGTTAGTCAAAGAAGGAACCGAGCAACACAAAAAAAATCCAAATATGTTTTGGTGACACGGGATTTCCAAGGACCCAAGATGCTCCTGCATCAAAATCTAAGGCATTTAAAATGTTTAAATGGTACAAAGAAAAAGTAAAAAAATAAACTAGGAAAGAACTGAAATGCAGGAGATATGATAGAGGTGGTGAGTTTATTTTTGATGAATTCACTAACTATTGTAATGAGCATGGCATAAAAGGATAGTTTTTTGCTCCTAGAACACTGCATCAGAATGTGATTGCTGAAAGGAGAAACTGATCAATTGTTGATTATGTGAGGACACTGATGATAGAAAAGAATATTACACAAGTATACTAGAGAGAGGTAGTTAGCACAACTATATATGTCTTGGACTGAGTATAGTTGAAGAAAGACCCAAAAAAAATATGCTATGAGTTATGGTTTGGTTATACACCGAGTGTAAGTTACTTGAGTATTTTTGGTAGAAAATATTTTATTTTGGAAGATGATAGGAATGGTAAATTTAACTCTAAAGGGGATGAGGGAATATTTCTTGGATATTATACTAAAAGGAAAAATTAAAAGTGTCTGAATAAGGTTACTAATAAGATAATTGAAAGTGCTAATGTAAGAGTTGATGAATTTGATGATAAAAATGATGAAGAAAACACTAAGGAGCTAGAAGACTATAGTAGATTCACTTATATTGAGCATCCGGATTACCTACCGAAGCCACAGGCTGAGTCAACTGAGCATCAGGAAAATAACACCGAGGAAAAGAAAAGGGAAACCAAGGATCAGGAAGAAGCTCCTAAGAAAGGAAATGAACCTAAACAGGATGAATAACAAAGGAGAGATCAAGTACTGGAAAGATTTGTTAGAAGACATCATCCTGAGAAGCAAATCATTGGAGACAAGCAAGTTGGCATGCTAACAAGAAGTAAGTTAAGAGAAAATACATGCTTAGTTTGTGAGTTTGAACCGAAGAATGTTAAGGTTGCACTTGATAATGATGAATGGATAAATACTATGAATGAAGAGATAGAACAAATTGAGAAAAACAAAACATGGACTTTAGTACCTAGACCAAAATATAAGAATGTTATCGGTACTAAATGTATTTTCAGAAATAAGATGAATGAGAAGGGAGAGGTTACAAGGAACAAAGCTAAACTTTTTTGCAAGGGATATGTATAGGAAGAAGGTATTGATTGTGGTGAAATGTTTGCACCTGTTGCTAGACTAGAAGGAGTCCACATGTTACTTGCATATACTACACATAAGAAGTTTAAAGTCTATCAAATGGATGTTAAGCATTCTTTTCTGAATGGAATACTAGATGAGGAGGTCTACATAAAATAACCAGAAGGGTTTGTTGATCCAAATTAGAAAGACATGGTCTGTATATTAAAAAAATATTTATATGGTTTAAAGAAAGCACCAAGAGCTTGGTATGAAAGGTTGCATACTTATCTTTTAAGTACTCATTTTGTGAGAACTAGTGAAAACAACAATTTATACATGAAAGGAGAATTTGATGATACTATTTTGATTGCTGAAATATTTTTGAATGATATAATTTTTAGAGAACAAGTACATGAGAAGAAAGTCAAATTGGAATATATTGCATCAAAGGAGCAAATTTCTGATATTTTTACCAAGCCTCTACCGAAGGAAACTTTTGAATACTTGAGGACTAGAATTGGGGTTTGTCGAGTGTCTACCAGTCACTAATGTGATCTAGAGGTTTTATCAGCCCAATCTTATCAGAAGATCATTCATGTTGATGAAACATAGCTCACACTTTGGATTATGTCTAAGTTTGTGAAATATTTGAGGAACTAGAATAGAGAATTGGCATATCAGTATACCAAGATACATTGTCTACACCGAACAATGGAGATTTACTTGGCTAGTGCAGATCTGTATGTTTTATGTTTTTCTTTTGCATTGTTGTCAAAGGGAGAGATAAACAATCTGATAAATAGGGAGATCAATGGAATATCTATCTAAGGGAGAGATAATTTGAGAAATTTAGGAAGAGATTTGAAGATTTGCTACTGAAGAATAGAAGGAATCTGAGAGTTGAAAAGATCAAATCCACTAAGGAAAGTCTGCACTTGTAATGATGTTATGTAACGTAGTGATTGAACATATTAAACATTAAGCTAGGGAGAGCTTACCAAGCTACAATATTTACTTACATAATTGTAGAATACATGTTTGGTATGTGCATGGCATATTTCATATTGCTTGTGTTGCCATCAATGCCAAAGGGAGAGATTGATGAACTACAACTGATTGAATACCTGAATGACTTGAAGATTAGTGATTAGAGATCACCGAGTACTGAAGTGATATGTAAGATAATTAAATCAATTATTATGTTGTCATTGATGTCAACTATTTTTGACAATACTTATCATGTTGGTTGCAAACTTCTAAACATCTATAAAGAGGAGAGAAAAGATGAAGAACTGAGATATCTACATAGAGAAACATGGATATGATAGATGAGGATAAGGAATACTTTGGGTAACTTATTGATGAGTCTATGACTTCATATTGTTGACTTGATTATGTTTAATTAATCTATTATGAAGATGGCAACAAAATTTATAAGGCAATGTGGTCAGATGATGAAACACTTCAGTATACACCGAGCCAATGTAGTGTATACCGAACGACAATATTAACTGAGCTTGTGTTCGCCGATGCATTTATTTGTTAACTGAGTATGTATGAAAGTATTAAATGCTTAGTTTAGCTAACATAAATTTATGAGATGGAAATTGTTATGATTTCAAGATTGAGGATAAATTTAGCTATAAGATCCACAGCTGACAAAATTTGGAGAACATCTAAAGGATGGAATTGAAATGTGTTACTGACACAACTATCAAGGAAGGTTTAAGAGGCAAAATCAATGAAGAAGGATAAGAGGAAAAATTTGATGGTTGATATTAAAATGGTTTATCTTTCTATATAAAAGATATGAGGTTCTTTATTGAAACATTTCAGAAGAAAGAAGACTGTAGAGATTTTGCGTGAATACAGTTTCATGCATGCCTGATCAGACTGGTTGAAGGAAAACTGAACTGCAGAATAGTACCAAGTGTCAAAGAGATTTTACCAAGTGAAAGTAAGTTGAGGTAGTGAATTGATATATTGATTAGAGGATTTGTATGGGCTTATAATAGATCTAAACATCTACAAAATGAGTTGTATTTTAATTAGATCAACTACTATTTTAGTTTAACCATTGATAAAGAAAAATATCTTAACCGAGTGGACTTAACCATTAGTCTTAAATCCTCATACAAGGTCACACCTAACAGTGTGTTTGTAACCTTTAACAGGGTTGGCTCTTCACCGAGCTCACTTCAGAAGAGTGAAAATTATTTTGGGTTACCGGTCGCAGGTGGTTTTTCCCTTAACTAGGTTTCCATGTTAAATCATTGTTTTATGTGTTTCTATGATGATTGTTTTATTATCATAATTTACATACTGCATATTTCATTTGGTCAGGAATCACTATGAGTTAATTGACTGGTAATCAGTAAAGGCATGAACAGTTTAGTAGTTTATATTAACGAATTGAAAAATTTGTTGAAATTGTTTAAAGTGTTACATCTTTGTATTTGGGACTATAGGATAATTGATCTTACCAATTCACCCCCCCTCTTAGTTATCATTATAGCCATCTTATAATTTCCACTATCCTATCTTTTTTTCCTATGATGGGATGTTGCATTCGTAAGTGTTGACTTGATACTGATGACCATGTGATAGTATTAAATAGTATTCGAGAGAGAGATGAAACACTTGATGTGGACTAAATCACAAATGAAATATGATTTGAACTAAACTTTTCACAGGTGAGAGGAGAGGATTTCTTAGCTCCATTCTTTCCTACTAGTGCCCATAGTGAATGGAGCTTGAATTAAATTAAAAACTTATAATATAGATCTAAAAAATGTGTTACAAGTGGATATGATATATTAATTATCTACCTGAATATGAAGTACTCTAACTTTCATTCATATGGATGTGTATCTGTATTGAATTTTCATGTGTTATATTAGGACATGTATGTTTTAAATATAGAATCTACTTGAAGTACAACAACATTAAATTAAAAGTACTTGCACAACTATTATCAAATGTACATTTAAATATAAGTAAGATTCAATAAAACATCTAGGGACCTCAATTATATAGCTCACATGTGTCAAATTTACATCATTCATAACTTTCATAAACATGTACAATCAAACACCATTCATGTATGTAATCTATTGAAATCAAACATCATTCATGTGTATGTAATCAAATATAAATTAAACACATGTATGCAATCTATTGCAAGTATTGAAAATTTACATTTATAAATTTGAAATCATATGAACTCATGGAAAATCAAACATGTATGCAAGTTCATCACACATGCACACATAGATCTAGAGTGAAAGTATATATATAACATGCATGAAACATCAATCATGTGTAGATCAAGTACTATAAATATAAAACATATGGATCAATTATGTGTCAAACATTCTATCAAAAGGGTCTAGAAATCAAATATAACATCAAACACATCAATTAGTCCTGTAGATTCTAGAAATGAAATATAGTTCATCAAACAAATGTGAATATATATGTAATCTGAAATATGTCTAGATCAAATATGAAAGTGCCTAGGAATCATCACGGTGACTCCTCACTATGCGGTCAGACCCAGAGTGACTATCATATTGTGAAGGATGTGCAAATCCATACAAAGAAAGAGATATATAAATTAATATATAAACATTATACACATATTAAGTTTGATTTAAAATATTGTACAAGAAAATATCTTATAAAGTGTGTACACACAGGTAATAAATTAAAAAATCACCTGTCCACTACTGATGTCATCATTGAGTGAGTCCTGACAATGTACACGATCATTTCTTGAAGGAGTAACAAGAGGCATATCCTAGTAGACAAACAAATTATATCACACATATATATATATATATATATATATATATATATATATATATATATATATATATATATATATATATATATATATATATATATATATATATATATTGATTGATTGATTGATTGAAATTTTGAAAATAAATTTAAGTTAAATTATAACATTAAATACATGTATATAATATAATTTATACTTGTGTAGGTGGTGGAAACTGATAGTACTAAGATTCCCTAGCCTCAATCCTATCAACCAAGGTATCAAGATTTTGCTGCGTTTGGTCCTAGGTCAACTCTACATCTACAACATGAGTAGAGTGCACATGCCTCTCTAATGATTAATGCAATGGACTAACCAAATAAGATGGCATGAAATTCATATCATCATGTGTCAACAAATCTAGATAACTCGTAGTGTCATGCTAAACTCAACATCGTCAAGGCCAACATTAGAGAGCTGATGCTCTTCACTGAATGAAGGATTTGTATGTTGTGCCTCTCCCTATGCAGCAATAGAGTGGTTAGTAGGTTGATCCTCATGAGCACTACCACTATGGGCATGATCTAGGTAAGAAGGATGTGGTTGAGTGTATCTGACAGTACCCAAATGAGATCTAACCTTTGATATGGAGATATCATACTCTACTACTATAAATGCATAAGGATCCAATAAATCCTCAGCCAAACTAGTCAATGTAACATGTGTCATCTCTCCTATAAGTTCCTCTAGGATAGAAAGTGAAGGGATGCCTGCTATACTATACATGTCATGTGCGGTCCTACTAGAGGGTTCTCCACCTGATGATCTAGAGTGTCATTGAGACATTAGGTACTGACCAACCTGATCACTAGATATGGATGCGATAGCTATTGCAATGTCCCCCATACTACTAATCGCAACATGAAGCTGGCTGCTATGAATAACATGATCTGCAACTGAACCTAATGAAGGAGCTAGAGCAGGTTCCCTCTAACCAACAATGGTCCTGTGTACTGGCCTATGTTAATCAACCCAACAAAAATAATCTCTAACAACAAGTCTTCCATGCCCTTGTCCTAGATGTGCTAACAAATCAATGTAATTAACAACCCTCCCTAAATGAACCTCAACAAAAATATGTTGTGCAAAGTACAGTGGAATCTTGTTATTATTTGGATAACGACCGTGAGCAGCTAGAAATTGTGGGTATATTAATGTTGATATAGTAAGATCCTGACACCTCTTAACCTGATACCCCTTCACATAATTTAAACATGCATAAGATGTAGAAGCTTCCCTTTTCAAGGTCACTTTAGGTACTAAATCATATAACTCCTTAAGAGAAAGACAAGAGCCAACCTCTTGTCTCTTCCTCTCAGATATGACCTCTATAACATCTCGGGCATACGGAGTGGTAAAATGAGTATCATCCTTGTTGGTTCTTCAAAAGATTTTACACTCCATGAGATACCAATATGCTTATGACTGATGTTAAGGAGGGATTAATTCAAAATGTGGGAAATTTATAAGCAACTGGACCAACTATAGGGACAAGACTTCCCTCTTCTCTTCTAGCTCTGCAAAACCAAGGTAGGTACAACTAATCCAATAGATACAACTCTATTCCTTACTCAATACTAGATCTTACAATAGATAATAGTGAGAAAGTACTAAATAACAACCTATTATTCATTGACTCTCCATAATTGGGTAAAACAATTATATAAAGTAAATAAAAATTTAAAGGACTAGTATTGATTAAATGTTCAGGATTACAAAGATTTTGATCATTCCCCACAAAGAAAAGATAGGAAAATGCAGGCTAGTGCCTTATGCATTGGGCAAAATATCAGAAGACAGAATGAATACAAAGATGTTTTAAGAATAACTGGCCTTTGAACATAAATACAAACACCCCAAATCTTTCCTGCTTATAGAAAATCCTCAAATAAATTCAGTGAACATGCATCCCACCCTGAACAATATTTAATCCAACCCTAGATCAGAACTCAAAGCCAAATACATACATATAAATCTCTAAGGATTTAAAGATTCAAAGAATAAATACAAAGGAGAGACAAAGATTTGAGATTTGTATTAAGTATAACCTTGATTGTGTGTATACATCATACTTTGAACAATAAGCATGCAAGATACCAGCATCAACCTGTAATTCTTCTCTATTGCTTGATGAAAAATAATACTGAATATTACAAACCTCGACTGAGGGTTAGGGTTTCAAAATTTCTATCTTCTCAACACCTAAACTCTCAATGCCTAGAATGATCATGGAAAATCCTTCATATACAAGGAGATGCAACAAGCTACTAATCATTCTAGGGTTTACAAAATTCTAACTTGAAATTTTTTTTCAGCAACCCTACTGGGCTTACAATAAATACATCAATCAAAATTGGTGAGATATTTGTAGATGAGTGTGATGCCCAAAAGTTGGGACAAAACACAACCAACAAATTCTTTTAAAAAGTGATAAATTTCCTACAAACAGGATGCGGGTTAAAGAGTTCAACGATGAGGCTACAATGAAATAGGTGAATAACCTCGACAATGTTGTCTAAGAAGGATGCTATAGGAAAATTAATTAAAGATAAGTATAAAGAATGTCTAATCAGGTTGACCTGCTGCTATTATTTAATTAATAAATTATAATTTATAATTAGTATTATATAATAAATAAAATAAAACTTTTAACAAATATCACTTACTCACCTTTTTGACAAGCCTTTCCCCTAGGCGCAGGTGGATGAAGGCTAAGGCTTGTAATTAATCCCAAACCTTTTGGGTGATGGGATGGTGTACTAAGTGACACCTAAGCAAGTAACTTGTTTGGTTTTAAAGCTTTGTCTTCCAAAAAACCACGCAGCTCTTTGGAGGAGTATCTTCATCTTGTGGAGTTTGCCTATAACAATGGGCATCATTCATCTTTGGGAATGCCACCTTTCTAGGCATTGTATGGTAGACCTTGCAGGACCCCACTGAGTTGGGATAGGATCGAGGAAAGAGTTTACATTGGTCCTGAGTTAGTTCGAGATATGGAGCAGCAGGTCACCCTGATTAGACATTCTTTATACTTATCTTTAATTAATTTTCCTATAGCATCCTTCTTAGACAACATTGTCGAGGTTATTCACCTGTTTCATTGTAGCCTCATCGTTGAACTCTTTAACCCGCATCCTGTTTGTAGGAACTTTATCACTTTTTAAAAGAATTTGTTGGTTGTGTTTTGTCCCAACTTTTGGGCATCACAATGAGCTACCTTGCTTTATGTCTTCAATTATGTCCTCAACTTCGTTCAACAAATCTGATTACAATCTCTTCGATGTTATTCCTGTAATAAATACATCTTTTATCTCAACCACCTTTAAGGACTCAAAAGGTTTTAATCTACATCTAGCTCAAGAAGTAGGTGGAGTATCTACTTTTTCTGCATGAGGTATGTACTAATATCTCCACCTATTATACACCTCTTCACTTGGGAACTCAAAATTTACAAACTCAACTTTCTTGGTAGATAACTGTTCCCATTCATTCTCTATCTGATTGACCTCATGCTGAATAAAATCAAACTTTGATTTTGTGTTCATTAATAGTTTGATGGTGCTAATAAAGGAATAGGTGTCATTTAAGACACTAGTTATTGTCTCTGAGAGAAGTGCATCCATCTCCTCTCTCCATTTATATAATTCTTTCAATTCTCCTCACTCTATGAGAATAGTTGGTATTAGTTCATAACTTGAAAGAATTAGTTCCCCTCTCAACATACTTGATCTCCTTATGAAATTACCCAAAATAATGTCATACTCCACTATTTTCTTCACAACTTCGTGCACCAACTTAATCAATGGATCAGGATCCTCTTGGCCTTCTGACAAAAAATGAAATAACTTCACACTTGGAGACCTCTCAATCTACCTTTTAAATATTGGTGCCATCTCAGTCTTATCCTTTTTCAAAGTTGTCAATAAAACATGTAACCTACTGACATGATGAAAGAAAATTGAGGGCTTCAAATCATGTGCAAACTGCATTATTGTATCTGTCATCTTTTCCTCATACTTCTAGTTTACCAGAGATGTGGCCTTAACATGTTCATCCTTTTCTTTTTCCAACTACACCCTTATTTCTCTTAACTTATTAGTTTCCTCAGTTAATCTTTGCTTCTCCCAACTGACTCTTGCATCCAAATTTATTTTTGAGAATGGTGATGGTGGAAATTCAATGATAGGGCTCGATGAAGTAGCCACTACAGGCCTATTAGCTATCATTAATTGGGATGACCTATGATCCTATGGTCCTAACAACTCTGTAATCAATTTGTCTTTTTGGATCAATTCTATTTTAAGCTCATTATAAGATTTAAGGATAGTTTCAGATTTAATCCTTAGCTCTTCTCTTTCTTGCACCTCTTTCTCTGCTACTTTCACATTAAATTTAGTAGTTTCCAAAATGAGACTTGAAGCCTATACACCAAAAGTCTCACCTACTCATTGCACTACCAAATTTCCAGCATACTCTAAAGAGAGAGCCACTCTTTTTCCTTTTTTTTCTTCCCTCTTAAGGGACCACATTATAAAGGCTACATGATCATCTGAAAAAGAAATACCTCTAGTAGCTTTCTAAGCTTCTTCTTTAGTAGCAAGGGTCTTTATCTTCCTCTTCTTGACATGATCGAAAACTATTGCATCACCAATATCCCATTCTGGTAAAATCAATACCCCTGCATTACAGACCATAGCCCTACCCTCCTCAGCTGTAATCTTCTCAAACTGCTTCATCATCACACTTTTGGTTTCAGTTTCAATTTCTGCTATGTACCTATTAGGGAACTCCTCTTTCTTCTTTTCACAAATTGATTTAAATTGATTTATCTTCATTCTCCATAAAAATTGAAAAAATGCCCTAGTCTTTACAAACTTGTCATCAACAACAAAAGAATCACTAGCTTGTTTCAAAATAGGGTCAATTTGGTTACCCTAAAACTCTACAATATTAAATCCATTGCCTTCTACTTAGGTGCCTCCGAGTTCGCTCCTCTAATTCATCATTGGAAACAATTTTTTTTCCTTCATTACTCATTTGTACTAACTGTTCAGCTACCCCATGTTCATCTAAGTGTAAGGGGGATTGAGAAGGAGAATAAACATTTTTTTTCTAACCTTGATCCCTCCTATATCTACCTCTTAGGAGAGGGTCCCTACATTGTTGGATCATTCATAGGCCTCTTTCCTCCTGAAGTAGAAGGGATATCCTCATCTCTCTACTATGTTGGTAGAAGAATAGTATAACCACTTCTCTTTCATACAGTGTAAGTTCCTCTGGGTGTTAACTTTGTAAACCTAGGCTGACTCAAAATCTATTTGGATCTTTCAGGATCTACCTTACTGACCATGGTTTTCTTCTCATTCACTACATGCAGGACCCCTTCAAAATGCTCCATAAGGGCATCTACTTTCATAGCCCATGGCTCAAATCCCTTTAGTGGGTCATAATTTTTATCAAAGTTTCTGATAAAATCTATAGTCTTCTTGTAGATGACCCACTTCTCCTTCTTAATTTCTTGAGTTTTGAGGTCAAAATCATTTCTTATGATATCCTCAGGAAAATTGAATTGGTGCTCGATGAGAGCACACCTTATCTTCTCCTTAAACATTCCTGACAAAAAACCTTTGGTGTCTGCACATCTAGCTGTAGTTGTAGACATCCTCTAAGGTTTCAAAACTTGGTTTAAATGCACCCATCCTTTCTTAGTGATGACATATTGATGTACAATTGTGATATCTAGGAACAGAGTTCCCCTTCCTTTACCAGTGAGAGTAGTCTCCTGTAAGTCACCAATCTGCATCAAGATTTCTGCATACCCTAATTTCAATGGGACCTGATAATAAAAAATGTATGGTGCCTTCCTACAACCATATACCCTAAAAATTGTAGAGACTGGATATAATATTATATCACCAAAATTGTGAACTATAGCAATATCTTGAAAATATTCCTTTGGCCTAATCAATCTTAACAATTCTCTTGGAATTCTAGGATTGTCAAAAAATAATAATGTTCTAAGCCTTGAGGCAAAATATTTGTCAAATGCAATAAAACTAGCATCAGTTCTATCCCATGACAAGGTTGTAGTCCATAGCTAAATTAGGAGAGTTTCCACATTCTCCTCTTTGACAATATTGATTGTTGAATAGAAAAATTTCTCACCCTTGTACAAGAGCATATGCATGAGCATAGAATACCATCCAAAGGGCCTACTAACTTTCATATTATTTATTCCCATCAATCCGTCATGGATTAGGTCAGCTAAGTGAGAGGCAAAGTCAAAGATTAAGGCTAGTTGGGGATGTAGAGACTGCACCATCATAAACATATATGGAACTGGCATATGAGTGGCCTCATCGTGCCCCAAGATTAGAGTTAAAGACTTATAAAAACCCTGTGCACATTTTCTAAACAAATCCAACCTAAAAGGCTCTAGAATACTTGGGCTAACAACACACATTGATCTAATTTGTTCCATAAATTCCCCTAAGGGCCCTGTTCTTAAGTAATCCCTCTGAGCTTTATACACCTCAATGAAATCATTAAAATCTATTTTTTCTAACCCAACAGATGGGTCATTTAATGAAAATACCTCCCTAATCTCATCATTTGTGATGTTGATTAGGTCATTTCCATTCACATCCTTGACACATTTAGTTACAGGATCATAACATTTAGTAATTTGGATCAATAATTCTAGATCCATAAATACTCCAAGGACAACCAAACTCCCTATATCAAACTGCCAAATATTACTAAGGGAGGCACATGAATTCCTCTGAGAATACACTGACCTGAACAAAATGAGACCATTATGATTTTCTCCCACATTAGCATCCCTCATCCAGTTCCCTCTGTCATGGATTCCTTCATCTATGGAGTCCCTAGGGTCTCTTGGGACCAATTCCTTCATTCTTGCTGCGCCATTGTCTGAATGTGGGAGCAATTACATCAAGTCCTCAAAAACACCCCTATCTTTATACTCTATCTTCTTAGACAAGTTCCTCTTTGGCAGCATCTTATCTAGGGCTTTTTAAAATAATGTGCAAATACCAGAGAAAATCCTAAATATTACCAGCTAATCAGTACAATTCCCTCACAATTTCCTCAAAGCCTTAATCAATTCTTGAATTCAGAAAAATGACCTACCAAGCAACTGCAAAACTCTAGTTGATATCACTCTAGAAAATAAACCAATTCACCATGATGCTTATGAAAGAGGTAAAGAATGCAACGATCAAATTGGGGTAAATAATGTCTTGCCAACCATTTTCAATTCATCCGCACGTAGCTCATTAAGCTCGCCATTATTGAAAATTGGCAATTTCACATTCACAGGATGCGAGAAACGTCACAGAGAAAGAATTCAAATTTGAACCATTGATCCCATCCTCCCTTCAGTGTATCAGAGGGTTAACAAGATCAGCAATGTAACCCTATGTTACTTTTCCCTAGATCAATTTTTGACCAATGAGAACATTTTAAAAATAGCATGTGCAAAAAATTTAACTTATGTTAGGCTTTGACTGGGGTGAACAAGTGTCAATCTATCGCTAAAGCGCTAATAGAAACATGTCAGGGCTTCTTGGTTAATACATAGAAACAACTATCGATGCACTTCAATCAAATGATCATCACAATCTGTAGACTTTGGCCCCACTTCTAGTTTTACAAAGCTTTCATCAAATCCATAAATGCCACATTTCAAAAATCGGTGGGTAGACCCTTCTCTTTCAGTACCAAACATCCTAATGACTGCCACATCACAACACATTTCAACCAATAGGAAACACCTATATCAGCATGACATGGCAATTTAGGGCCCACTTCTTATCGTTTCCTTATACACAATCAAATGGTCATCACTATACCGCAAACTTAAATACCTCACATCTTTCTTCAATGGTATAATGAAAACCATAAGATTCATCTGAGCTTTACCCTTTGAAAAGTCTGACCCCACAGCTACTACATAACATAAGACAAGTGTCAACAAAAGTAACTACCATAGAAAAAAACTATCAGAACACTGCAGCATCAGAGAAAGTCTTGACCGGATGCTTGTCGCTAAAGCACGATGACTAAAAAGCAGTCAACTCAAGCCAACAGTATAATGACAACCATTGATACAATCCATTGTTTAGTCACCAACACTCCTTTGAAGATGGGCCTACCTAGATAGATCTCGCTTTGTCGCTAAAGTGTATGTCATAAATCTAACAACTAGAAGTCTTAAGGTTTAATGACAGCCACTAGTTTTAAAAGGTTAATCACTAGGAAATGTTAATGGGAAACATAGGCTTTGAAAGAAATATTAAAAAGGGACCTCGTTCAACAACCTAGTGACATAACATGTAAAGTGGTCATTTTAAGAGGGATCAATATTGCACATGCATATTTGTAAATTAGTGAGCCAAAAAAGTAATGCTCAAACATAACAATGTTAAGACTAGCTAGGGTTTAGATCAAACTAGGGTTTTAGCCATAATAATACCTCATAATTTAGGTTTAAGAATCAAATTTTCAAAATTTTTAGCATGAGGATGAAAATTTATAGAAATGTGCTAAAAGTGGCTCATACTCGGGGACATGTATCTCCTGTAGATACAACAAGAAAACTAGAATATCCTAAAAGAGAAAACCAAGCCAAAACTTTGACTAAAAACAAGGAACTGTATAGAAAACCCTAAACTAGGAACTTCACAAAAACTCATAAAACCTGCTAGGAGAAGTAAAGCTTTAAGAACTACCCATGAACTAGTAATTCCATGGGTTTTACTTTTAGATTCTTAAATAAATATGAACCTATTCCCCATTTCCCTTCAATGATATATGGGCCTAGCCAGATGGGATCAAACTTCCCATGCTTTCCTTTATCTTCCAACCTTGCATTCCACATGAGGATTAAATCACCATTTTCAAAATTTCTCTGAGTAGTCCTTTTTTCATACAAAGCCTTGCATTGAGCTTGAATTTTTTCATTTCTAGTATGTGCATCATTTCTTACCTCATTCAATTGAATCAAGTCATTCATTCTAATAGTCATCTCATCTTTCAGATCATCATCATATGTCTATATAAAATGATACATCTGTAACAAATTGTTCTAGGGCAATCTTGCATTAATTCCATAGACTAAATCAAAAGGGGCACATCCTATTGCTTTCTTTATTCTTATCTAATACTGTTTTCAAAATTTTGATCAGACTCTTGTTACAGGATTTAGCCTAGCCATTGCCTTGTGGATGGTAAGGAGATGAGTATGAGATTTTAGTACCATTGTTTTTACAAAAGTCAACAAATTCCTCTGACCTAAAGCACATTGCATTATCAACCACCATGGTTTTTGGGCAACCAAATCTTGTAAGGATATTCTGCAGGATATTCTGCATGACAAAATCCATTACCACCTTACTAGTTTCTTTCCTTGAAGGGATTGCTTCAACCCATTTGGTGAAGTAATCAGTTGCTACCAAGATATAAGAATGTCCTCCACTAGACTTGTTATGGATTTTACCAATGAAAGCCATACCCCACTTTTGGAAAGGAGCCTAAATAGTAATAGGTTTAAGAGGCAAGTTTCCATTGAAAAGTGTTGGCCACAAAAAACTTGACCTGATAATCTTGTTAGCTATGGTCTTTGCCATATAATGTCCTCCACAGACTCCATGGTGCATTTCTGTAAGAAAAATTTCAGCTTTGTCTTGATCAACACATCTGAGCAAGACACCCTCATTACTTCTCCACCACAACTCACCACTTATAATTGCATACCTTATGGAGTGAAGCTTGATAGTTCTTTTCTTGTTATCATCCAATTCAAGAGGTAGAATCATCTTTTTCAAGTATTTAAAATATCCTTATACCACTCACAACAATCCATGTTACACACAAAAGGTCTTTGATCTTCCTCCAACATGTTTATTTGGTTTGCAATTAGATTTCTTTGAGCCATCAAATTTGATATGTCCAACCCTCCTACCAACTTTGTAATGTGAATGTCAATATTAAACTCTTGAATCCTATTGATCCATCTACATTTTCTTCTTGAAACTTCTTGCTGGACCAAGATGTCCTTGACTGCAGCACTTGGAATAGCTCCAAATAGATAACACCTGAATATTTTGATAGCTTTTATCAAGGCATAAGTTTGTTTCTCAATAATGTCATAGTTCAGTTCTGCTGCTTGTAAGGTCTTGCTGAAAAAAGAAATAGGCTGTTCAAAACCATCAACATTTTTTTGTAATAGTACTGCTGCAATAGTATGGGCAGATGCAAAGGAGAAGATCTGCATAGGTTTTCTATAATCTGGTGTTTTCAAAACTAGGGCATGCTTGATAGCCCTCTTAATGTCATTAAAATCTTGCACCACTTCAACATTCCATTCAACTTTTTCTCCCTTTTTCAACATTCTTGATATGGGAATGCTAATTTCTACAAATATCATAATAAATCTCCTTAAGAAATTCACTTGTCCTAAAAAGGATAGAATTCCTTTGATATTCTTTGGTAGAGATAATTTATCAATATCTTCCACCCTTTCAGGGTCTATCCTTACTCCATCCTTTGAAACAATATGCCCTAGAAGTTTTCCCTCTATCACTCCAAAAGAACATTTCTTTGGATTCAAAGAATCCCCTTACTATAATGCTCTAATGAAAATCTTTTCCAGATGTTGGCAATGTTGTTCCTCCTTAGCTGAGAATGTTGTTAGATCATCTTGATATACCACCATAAACCTGTCAATAAAATTTGCAAAGGCCACATCCATGGCCCTTTGGAAAGTGGCACCAGCATTAGTCAACCTAAAAGGCATTCTTACATAAACATATGTCCCCCATGGGATTGTAAAGGTAGTTTTGAATTGCTCTATATCTTTAACCATAACCTCATTATAACCAAAAAAGTCATCCATCATGGACATCAATTTTGACCCAGTGAACTTCTGCAACATATTTTCCATATTGGGTAGTCCATAATTATCTTTCAGAGAATTTATATAAAGGTTCCTAAAATCAACACAAAGCTTGATGCCACCATTCTTCTTTTTGACAGGTGCCAAATTTGAAACCCAAGTGGAATGTCTAATAGGCTTGATTATGCCAGCATCCATCATCTTCTTGAGTTCTCATTGCATTTTAGGTGCCAAGGTAGGGTTAATAGGTCTTAACATTTGTCTGAAAGGTTTTGTACCTTCTTTTAGTGGAATCTCATGTTGGAAAATGTCCTCTTTGTAAGCCTTAAGATCCTCATAGGACCAAGCAAAAACATGTCTAAAATTTCTAAGAAGATCAATGAAATCTTTTCTAGTTCTAGGGGATAGACATTTACGTATGTAGACCTTCTTGGGTACAATTTTTGTGCCCAAGTTTATTTCTTCAAGCTCATTTATTTTATCAGTACTAGTAGAGAAAGCTTTATCCTTATTGCCAAACACCCTTTCAAGAGAAGCCAATCCTTTGGGAACTCTATTTGATTTCAACCTCTTTCCCAAAAATTACATTTTTACCATTCACTGTATCAACATAGGTACTGAAATCCATTTCTTTGCCACCAAAATGAGACTCACTGTGGAGGAATCTTAATATGTCCTGGTCATCAGAGAAAAACTACTAATTTTCTACATTATCAATGATGGAAGGCCTCGCTTGTACCTCTAAACTTGATATATCTACAAATGTAACATCTTCTAGTCTAAGAGCTATATTAGCTAATAAGTCAGCCATTTTGTTTTGACTTCTTTCCATCCAACAAATGTTAAAAGCACTAAAGCTCTTAATTTCATCCCATACTGCATTTCTATATTGCTTCAATTTCTAATTTTTTGAAGCATACTTTCATCTAACTTGGGAAACAACCAACTCAGAATCACCCACTAATTTTAAACATTTTATACCATGCCTTGATGCCAACCTTAGACCTATCAATAGAGCTTCATATTCTACAACATTATTTGTGCATGACAACAACAAAGTAAAGGAGAATTTGAAAGTTTTACCATTTGGAGATATGAGTAGTATTCTAGCTCTAGACCCTTCCTTACTATTGGTACCATCAAAATACATGGTCCATAGATTTTTAAGGTCAATCCATCCTTCTTGGCTTTCTAACTTATGTATATTTTCAACATCCTCCTCCACCTCTTTATCTTGGACTTTGAAAGCATTAATGTCACTGTAAAGAAAACAATTCATGGTGTCTTCTTCTTCTTCAATCATATGTGGAGTTCTAAGTTCCCTGGAAATATTAATATTCTATCATTCAAAGTTGAAAGTAGCAAATGATAAATCACACTATATGCTACCTCACATAGAAGCACTCCACTTTCTTGATAGTAACATCCCATATTGGGGAGGAATATCCACTACCAAGACACTCATGGTCAATTGTTTGCTAGGGTATGCAGCCAATCTATAAGGTAGAGCCTTGATAGTACCCACAACTAGTACTTCCCTTGAATCCATTGCTTGACATCTTCCATGAGGTGTATCCACCTTTAACCCTAATGATTTCATAACCTCATTAGGCATGACAGTGTTTGATGCTCCTCAATCAATCATAGAATTTTTTGGCAACTTTCCATTTATCTACAAAATCAAGAAGAAAGGATCAACTGTTCCTATTGTAGTACTAACAACATTTCTATCCAAATAAATTTGGGGAATTTTAGAAACAATCTCCTCATTACAATTTTCATTTTCATCATTCGTAGTTGTTACTTGTTTCTCAACCCTGTCTATCTTTTGGGAGTCTGGGGACACCACACCGTTCACCCAATTTAGGATCTTTTCCTTATGCTCTTCTATTCTCAGCATTTCTAGCAATGGAACTTTAATAGTAATCTGAGACAAAAATTTTCTCATATCAATTGGAATATATTTTGAATCAAAGACATCTGGCTTCATACTTACAACTTCTTTATCAACATTTTGGATGGATATATTTATAGGTTCTTCAATATGAGCTCTATCCTCCTTCTGCAAAGCTTGAACAACTTCAACTGTGGGTTTGGATTTTACCTTATAAACAATGTTAGGCTTAGCAATTTTATTCATTTTGATCTTATCAGTAATATCAACATCCTTTAACTTTTTATGGGATGTCTTTACATCTTTCTCTATTTTCTTCATGAAAATACCAGCAGGCTTCTGATTTGGATTACCAATGACTCTATTTCTCAGGTTATAACTTATTTTACCTTGAGTTACCATATTTGTTGTTATCAAGGCAATTTCCTCATCAGATGGCCTTCTCAAAACAACTATCTCTTTACCCTTCAAAACATTACACTGAATGTTATCAAGTTCACTATCCTCATCTGAAAGACTTGTTGATGGTATGACTCGGTTTTGGTTTGGGAATTCAAGATATCCTAATTTTCATCTTCTTCAGTAGAGTCAACTTTGTCCCAGACATGGGAGGAAATCATTCCATGTCCCTAATCATCATAAGGCCATTCTCGATTACACTCCTGCTCCTCTTATGAAGAAACACTTTGGGATATGACATAATAATTAGGATTGTGTGGTGATTGACAAACAATACACCATAGGACATCTTCCACCACATTCATTGAGTTCCTTTGCAATGGATCAGGGGTCCTATGATTTGGTTTGTCTTTCCTCTCAGGAAGGATAGGCTTCCCATCTTTCCATTGAGTATTATATGGATAGTTCTACATTCTTGGTAATTTGTTGAAATTATTAAAGGCAAGCCTATCTCCTCCTGCAACTTTATTATTTATGTTCTCACTAGGCTTTAAGTCATTTATTTCCTTCAAGATTTTATTTAATCTATCATCATCCTTTAGATTTACACTCATAGGTTTCTCTAGATCTTTTCTCTTCAACATTTGTGATTTATTATCTTCTCTTCTTCCCAATTTTCTTGAAATCTTGTGGTTACTCTCTATGTTTACAGCTATTTTATAGGCTTCAACAAGACTCCTTGGGTTCTTATCTCTCAAAAGGTATCCCATCTTAGAGCCAAAGGAATTTAAATAGGTCACAAGACAAACTCTATTATCCAATCAGATGACTTGTAAGAGTTTATGCATGGCCTTTTGGAATCTGACATTAAATTCAACAACATCCTCATTGAAATTTTTTTTAATGTTATTAAACTCATTTAACATAAAACAATCTTGTGTTTTATCCCCATACTATTCCTTGAAACAATGCCTAAGTCGATCCCATGAGCCTATGCTACCATGTGGAAAAGACCTAAACCAATCCCTTGAATCTTCTGTCAAGGATTGTACAAATAACTTCATGATAACATCATTAGGCACAATGTTATAATCACTAATCACATCAATAAACTTTTTTAGGTGCTCATCACAAGTGACAACATTAATCCCAATGAATTTGGGAAGTTTCTTCATAATTTCTTCAGGGATGGGGTAAGGATATTTGGGGATGCCAGTAAAAACCAACTATTTACATCTTTCATGAATAAGCCCTATATTGAAAATACTAGTACCCTAGATGTAGATGCATTAGTTTTTGTCATGGTAGAAATCCTTAGCCCTCCTGGTGGGGGAACACCAGTTGTTTGGTTGGCCATATTTGCAACATTTCCTCCTTATATCACAATAGAATTAGCAAAGTTAGTGGGTCATGCAGACCGTCTAAGAAATTCTATCTTTTTTTTCATTTCTAATGCTGAAGCTTCCAATTCTGCTTTTTCCAATTCTTTAGCTAGTGATTCTTGTTCCCTTTTGGCTTTCTCCAAGTCTTCTTACAACCTTAAAGCTAAATCTATGGAGAGTTTAGGGCCTACAGGTTCATTGGCTGAAATGCCCACAACTTTTCTCTTTCCTTTATCCCTTGGATCCCTTGTTTCAAACACTTGTTGGACAATGGGTTGTTCGCTTGTCTATTTAGGAATGGGAACATAATTTATGGCTTCTAAATGTAATAATTATCTTTTTAACTGGTTAGCCCTTATCATGGCATGCCTAATTTTCTCTTCTCTTTCCCTTTCTCTCTTCTCCCTAATAGTTGTTTGTTCATGAATTCTTCTTTCTAATTCATATACTTCCTCAGAAATCTCCTCAAAGTTAGGTAAAGTTGCTTTAGATTCAACTTGTTGTGTTTGAGGCTCTTCCTATAGATCCCGAGATTCATGGAGGCCTTTGTGTAATGATGAACCAAGGGTGAAAGGGGGGACAAAATCCTGTCTAGTTCTACTTTTACTTCTAGATCTCCTCTCCCCACCATACCCTATGTTAGGAATTTTTCTCCTATTGTGGGACAACTTTCCACCCTCTCTTTCTATAGGGGAATAATAATCTTCATATTGATTTAGACCAAGATCAACAACCTCTTCATATTTTGAGGCATTTCCCTCCTGACTAGGAGGAGCAAGGCTTTCTTGTCTTGAGTTTCCTTTTTTCTTCCAAGTAAGGGACATGTCATTAGTAATTTTTTCTCTTCTAACTTGACCTCACCTAGATGTAGCTAGGATCTCACCCTGCAAATTTTCTACTGGGTATTCCTTCCTCTAGGACCTTGTATTTCTTAAACTCATTGTGATATAGTAATACTTTACTTAGCACTAGTTACAGAGATATTTAGAGTCACCACCCAAGCCAAATGGGATTTTCTATGATTTTAAACAAATAGGAAAGGTAGGAAAAACTTTGAAAAGAAATCACCTCTATGTTCAAAGGTAACCAACTGGCTTTAAAAATAAGCAGGCCATGAGTCTAGCTCAACTTGTACCTGCATTATTTTACACAAATCTTACAAAATCCCCAATAGAGTCACCATCTTATTGGTTCTTCAAAAGATTTTACACTCCATGAGATACCAATATTCTTATGACTGATGTTACGAATAGGTTAATTCCAAATTTGGGAAATCTATAAGCAACTGGACCAACTATAGGGACAAGACTGCCCTCTTCTCTTCTGGCTCTGAAAAACCAAGGTGGGTACACCTGATCCAATAGATACAGCTCTATTACTTACTCAATATTGGATCTTACAACATATAAAAGTGAGAAAGTACTAAATAACAACCTATTATTCATTGACACTCCATCACTCGATAAAACAACTATATAAAGTAAATAAAATTTTAAAAGATTGGTATTGATTAAATGTTTAGGATTACAAAGATTTTGATCATTCCCCACAAAGAAAAGATAGGAAAATATAGGCCAGTGCCTTATGCATTGGGAAAAATATTAGAAGATAGAATGAATACAAAGATGTTTTAAGAATAACTGGCCTTTGAACATAAATACAAACACCCCAACTCTTTCCTGCTCATAGAAAATCCTCAAATAAATTCAGAGAACATGCATTCCACCCTGATCAATATTTAATCCAAACCTGGATCATAACTCAAAGCCAAATACATACATATAAATCTCTAAAGATTTAAAGTTTAACAGAATAAATACAAAGGAGAGACAAAGATTTGAGATTTGTATTAAGTATAACCTTGATTGTTTGTATACATCATATTCTGAACAATAAGCATGCAAGATAGCAGCAACAACCTTTAATTCTTCTCTATTGCTTGATGAAAAATAATATAGAATGTTACAATCCTTGACTGAGGGTTAGGGTTTCAAAATTTTTATCTTCTCAACACCTGAACTCTCAATGCCTAGAATGATCATGGAAAATCCTTTATATACAAGGAGATGAAACAAGCTACCAATCATTCTGGGGTTTACAAAATTCTAACCTAGATTTATTTTGCAACAACCCCACTAGGTTTACAATAAATACATCAATCAAAATTGGTGAGATATTTGTGGATGAGCCACCTTGCTTTATGTCTTCAATTTTTTCCTTGACTTCTTTCAACAAATTTGATTGCAATCTCTTCACTTTTATTCCTGCAGTAAATACATCTTTTCTCTCAACCACCTTTCAAGACTCAAAAGGTTATAATCTGCATCTGGGTCAAGATGTAGGTGTAGTATCTACTTTTTCTACATGAGGTATGTATTGATATCTCCACCTGTTATACACCTCTTCACTTGGGAACTCAAAATTTACAAACTTTGCTTTCTTGGTAGATAATTGTTCCCATTCATTCTCTATCTAATTGACCTCATGCTGAATACAATCAAACTTTGATTTTGTAGTCAGTAATAGTTTGATGGTGCTAATAAAGGAATAGGTGTCATTTAAGACACCAGTTATTCTGATAGAAGTGCATCCATCTCCTCTCTCCATTTATATAATTCTTTCAATTCTCCTCATTCTGTGAGAATAGTTGGTATCAGTTCATAACTTGAAATCATTATTTCCCCTCTCAACATACTTGTTCTCCTTATGAAATTACCCAAAATAATGTCATACTCCACTATTTTCTTCACAACTTGGTGCACCGGCTTAATCAGTGGATAAGGATCCTCTTGGGCTTTTGACAACAAATGAAATAACTTCACACTTGGAGACCTCTCAATCCACCTTTTCAAAATTGGTGCCATCTCAGTCTTATCCTTTTTCAAAGTTGTAAAAAAAACATGTAACCTACTGACATGATGAAAGAAAATTGAGGGCTCCAAATCATGTGCAAACTGCATTATTGTATCTGTCATCTTTTCCTCATACTTATGGTTTACCAGAGATGTGGCCTTCACATGTTCATCCTTTTCTTTTTCCAGTAGCACCCTTATTTCTCTTAACTTATTATTTTCCTTAGTTAATCTTTGCTTCTCCCAACTGACTCTTGCATCCAAATTCATTTTTGGGAATGGTGGTGGTGGAAATTCAATGATAGGGCTTGATGAAGAAGCCACTGCAAGCTTGTCAGCTATCATTAATTGGGGTGACCTATGATCATGTGGTCTTGACAACTCTGTAATCAATTTGTCTTTCTGGATCAATTCTATTTTAAGCTCATTATAAGATTTAAGGATAGTTTCAAACTTAATCCTTAGCTCTTCTCTTTCTGGCGCCTCTTTCTTTGCTACTTTCACATTAAATTTAGCAATTTCCAAAATGAGAATTGAAGACTCTACACCGCAAGTCTCCCCTACTTGTTGCACTAACAAATTTCCAGCATACTCTAAAGTGAGAGACTCTCTTTTTCCTTTTTTTTCTTCCCTCTTAAGGGACCACATTACCAAGGCTTCATGATCATCTAAAAAAGGAATACCTCTAGCAGCTTGTTGAGATTGTTCTGTGGTAGCAAGGGTCTTTATCTTTCTCTTCCTAACTTGATAAAAAACTATTGCATTAGCAATATCCCATTCTGGTAGAATCAACACCCTTGCAGTATGGACAATAGCCCTTCCCTCCTCGGGAGTAGTCTTCTCAAATTGCTTCATCATCACACTTTTGGTTTCAATTTCAATTTTTGCTCTATCCCTATCAGGTAACTCCTCTTTGTTCTTTTCAAAAAAAATTTTAAATTGATTTATCTTCATTCTCCATAAAAATTGAAAAAGTACCCTTGTCTTTACAAGCTTGTCTTCAGCAACAAAAGAATCACTAGCTTGTTTCAAAATAGGGTCAATTTGCTTACCGTAAAACACTACAATAGTTAAATCCATTACCAGTTACTTAGGTGCCTTTGGGATTCCCTCCTGTAATTCATCATTGGAAACAAAAATATTTCCTTCATTACTAATTTGTACTAACTGTTCAGCTACCCCATGTTCATCTAAGTGTAAGGGGTATTGAGAAGGAGAATAAAACTTTTGTTCTAACCCTGATCCCCCCTATCTCTACCTCCTAGGAGAGGGTCCCTGCATTGATAGATTATTCATAGTCCTCTTTCCTCCTGAAGTAGAAGGAAGATCCTCACCTCTCTATTGCGCTGGTAGAAGAACATTATAACCACTTCTTTTTTGTATAGTGTAAGTTCCTCTAGGGGTTAACTTTGTAAACCTAGGCTGATTCAAAATCTATTTGGCTCTTTCAAGATCTTCCTTATTTACCATTGTTTTATTCTCATTCACTGCATGCATGACCCCTTCAAAATGCTCCATAAGGGAATCTACTTTCCTAGCCCATGGCTCAAATCCCTTCAGTGGGTCATAAGTTTTATCAAAGTTTTTGATAAAATCTACAGTCTTCTTATAGATCACCCACTTCTCCTTCTTAATTTCTTGAGTTTGGAGGTCAAACTCATTTCTTCTGATATCCTCAGGAAAATTGAATTGGTGCTCGATGAGAGCACACCTTATCTTCTACCTAAACATTCCTGACAAAAAACCTTTAGTGTCTACACATCTAGCTGTATCTATAGACATCATGTAGGGTTGCAAAAATTTGTTTAAATTCACCCATCCTATCTTAATGATGACATATTGATGTGCAATTGTGATATTTGGGAACATAGTTCCCCTTCCTTTACCAGTGAGAGTAGTCTCCTATAAGTCACCAATCTACCTCAAGATTTTTGCATACCCTAATTTCAATGGGACCTGATAAGGCAAAATGTATGGTGCCTTCCTGTAACCATATACCCTAAAAACTATAGAGACTAGATATAATATTATATCACCAAAATTGTGAACTATAGTAATATCTTGACAATATTCCTTTGGCCTAATCAATCTTAAAAATTCTCTTGGAATTCTAGGATTGTCAAAAAATGATAATGTTCTAAGCCTTGAGGAAAAATCTATGTCAAATGCAATAAAACTAGCATCATTTCTATCCCATGACAAGGCTATAGTCCATAGCTGAACTAGGAGAGTTTCCCTATTCCTCTCTTTGACAATATTGACTATTGAACTAAAAAACTACTCACCCTTGTAAAACAACATTTGAATGAGCATACAATACCATCCAAAGGGCCTACTAACCTTCATGTTCTTTAATCCCATGAATCCCTCATGGATTAGGTTAGCTAAGTGAGAGGCAACATCAAAGATTAAGGCTAGTTCGGGATGTAGAGACTGCACCATCATAAACATATATGGAACTAGCATATGAGTGGCCTCATCATGCCCCAGGATTAGAGTTAAAGAGTTATAAAAACCCTATGCACGTTTGCTAAAAAAATCCAACCTAAAAGGCTCTAGTGTACTTGGCCTAACAACACACATTGATCCAATTTGTTCTAAAAATTCTCCTAAGGGCCCTGTTCATAAGTAATCCCTCTGAGCTTCATACACCTCAATGAACTCATTAAAATCTATTTTTTTCTAACCCAACAGAAGGGTCATTTAATGAAAATACCTCCCTGATCTCATCATCTGTGATGCTGAGTAGGTCATTTCCATTCACATCCTTGACACATTTAGTTATAGGATCATAACATTTAGCAATTTGTATCAATAATTCTGGATCCATAAATACTCCAGGCACAACCAACTTCCCTATATGAAACTGCCAAATATTACTAAGGGGGGCACATGAATTCCTCTATGAATATGCTGACCTAAACAAAATGAGACCATTATGATTTTCTCCCACCTTAGCATCCCTCATCCAGTTCCCTCTATCATGGAGTCCTTCATCTATAGAGTCCCTAGGGTTTCTTGGGACCAATTCCTTCATTTTTGCTGCCCCATTGTCTGAATATTGGAGCAATTACATCAAGTCCTCAAAACACCCCTATCTTTATACTCTATCTTCCTAGACAAGTTCCTCTTTGGTGACATCTTAACTAGGGATTTTTAAAACAATGTGCAAATACCAGAGAAAATCCTAAATATTACTAGCTAATCAACACAATTCTCTTACAATTTCCTCAAAACCTTAATCAATTCCTAAATTTAGAGAAATGACCTACCAGGCACCTGCAAAACTCTACTTGATATCGCTCTAGAAAACAAACTCATTCACCAAGACGCTTATGAAAGAGGTAAAGAATGCAACAATCAAATTGGGATAAATAATGTCTTGCCAACCATTTTCAATTCATCCACATGTAGCTCATTAAGCTCACCATTACTGAAAACTGGTAGTTTCACATAAATAGGACACGAGCAACGTCACAAAGAAAGAATTCAAATTTGAACCATCAATCCCATCCTCCATTCAGCACATCAAACAATTAACAAGATCATTAGCATAACCATGTGTTACTTTTCCCCAGATTAGTTCTTGACCAATGAGAACATTTTAAAAATAGCATGTACAAAAACTTTAACTTATCTTTTGCTTTGAGTGGGGTAGACAAGTGTCAATCTGTCGCTAAAGCACTAACAAAAACATGTCAGGGCTGCTTGGTTGAGATATAGCGACAACCATCAATGCACTTCAATCGAATGATCATCATAATCTATAGACTTTGGCCCCACTTCCACTTTTACAAAGCTTTCATCAAATCAACAAATGCCACATTTCAAAAACTAGCGAGTAGGCCCTTCTCTTTTAGTACCAAACATACTGATGACTGCCACATCCAAACACATTTCAACCAATAGGAAACACCCATATTAGCATGATATGGCAATTTAGGGCCCACTACTTATTGCATCCTTATACAGAATTTGATGGTCATCGCTATACCGCAAACTTAAATACCTCACATCTTTCTTCAATGGTATAATGGAAACCATAAGATTCATGTGATCTTTACCCTTTGAAAAGTCTGACCCCACAGCTATTACATCATGTAATACAAGTGTGAACTAAACTAATTGCCACAAAAAAAAGATGTCAAAACACTGCAGCATTAGAGCTCTTGATCGGATGCTTGTCGTTAAAGTGCGATAACTAAAAAGCAGTCAACTCAAGCCAGCTGTATAATGACAACTGTTGATGCAATCCATTGTTTAGTCACCAACAATCCTTTGAAGATGGGACCACCTAGATAGGTGTTTCTTTGTTGCTAAAGCATATGTCATAAATATGACAATTGGAAGTCTTAAGGTTTAATGACAACCACTAGTTTTAAAAGGTTAATCACTGGGAAATGTTAATGGGAAACTTAGGCTTTGAAAGAAATATTAAAAACGGACCCCATTTGACAACCTAGTGACATAACATGTAAAGTGGTCATTTTAAGAGGGATCAATATTGGACATGCATATTTAGAAATTAGTGAGCCAAAAAAGTAACACTCAAACATAACAATGGTAAGACCGGCTTGGGTTTAGATCAAACTAGGGTTTTAGCCATAATAATACCTCATAATTTAGGTCTAAGAAGAAAATTTTCAAAAGTTTTAGCATGAGGATGAAAATTTTTAGAAATTTGCTAAGAGTGGTTCATACTCGGGGATGTGTATCTATTGTAGATACAACGAGAAATCAAGAATCTCTTGGAAAAGAAGACCAAACCAAAACTTCAACTAAAAACAAGGAACTGTATAGAAAACCCTAAACTACGAACTTCACAAAAACTCATAAAACCTGCTAGGAGAAGTAAAGCTTTAAGAACTTCCCATGAAATGGTAATTCCATGGGTTCTCCTTTTAGATTCTTCAATAAATATGAACATGGGCCCCATTTTCCTTCAATGATATATGGGCCTAGCCAGATGGGATCAAACTTCCCATGCTTTCCTTTATCTTCCAACCTTGCATTCCACATGAGGATTAAATCACCATTTTCAAAATTTCACTGAGTAGTCCTTTTGTCATACAAAACCTTGCATCGAGTTGGAATTTTTTCATTTCTATTATGTGCATCATTTCTTACCTCATTCAATTGAATCAAGTCATTCATTCTAACAGTCATCTGATCTTCCAAATCATCATCATATGCCTGTATAAACTGATACATCTGTAAGAAATTGTTTTAGTGAAATCTTGCATTAATTCCATAGACTAAATCAAAAGGGGCACATCCTATTGCTTTCTTTATTGTAACTCTATCAGCCCATAAGGTTTGAAATAACTTGGAATCCTAGGCCCTTTTACTCTTATATAATACTCTTTTCAAAATTTTGATTAGACTATAGTTACTAGATTTAGCCTGGCCATTGCCTTGTCAATCGTAAGGAGATGAATATGAGATTTTAATACCATTGTTTTTACAAAAGTCAACAAACCTAAAACACATTGCGTTATCAACCACCATGGTTTCTAGGAAACCAAATCTTGTAAGGATATTCTGCATGACAAAATTTGATACCACCTTACTAGTTGCTTTCCTTGAAGTGATTGCTTCAACCCATTTGGTGAAGTAATCAGTTGCTACCAAGATATAAGAATGTCCTCCACTAGACTTGTTAGGGATTTCACCAATGAAATCCATACCCCGCTTTTGGAAAGGAGCTTGAATAGTAATATGTTTAAGAGGTGAGTTTCCATTGAATTTCATTTTTCCCGCAAATCTCTGACATAGGTCACATTTCCTTACAAACTGATGGGTATCTTTCAAAAGTGTTTTCCACCAAAAACCTTACCTGATAATCTTGTGAGCTATGGTCCTTGCCATATAATGTCCTCCACAGACTCCATGGTGCATTTCTTTAAGAAAAATTTTGGCTTTGTCTTGATCAACACATCTAAGCAAGACACCCTCATTACTTCTCCACCACAACTCACCACTTATAATTTCAAACCTTATGGAGTGAAGCTTGATAGTTCTTTTCTTTTTATCATCCAATATTTAGGGGGTAGAATCATCTTTTGCAAGTATTTAACAATATCCTTATACCACTCACAACAATCCATGTTACACACAAAAGTTATGTGATCTTCCTCCAACATGTTTATTTGGTTTGCAGTCAGATTGATTTGAGCCATCAACTTTGCTAGGCCTGATAGCTCTTTTTCATGTACAATCACCAATATAGTTTTCAAACTTGACTCTCAGGTTCTCAACTCTGGATTCTCACAGGGAAAAGGCTAATTGATAAGGACCATGTACTTCTTCTACTTCAGGCTCCACAGACCCAGGCGGGTGTACCTATATTCAAACTTAATGTTCCATGATGATATTAATGGAAGAAAACATTCATTTGTAGAAAAATGGCAAGTGTGACAAGGATAAACTCCTTCTTCTTTTCAAGCTTTGAACTCGGGCAGGTTAACCCCTTTTAGATCTACTTCTTGAAAGGATCACAACAATAGTTTATATCTTTGATACAAACTTTATCTTCTCAGTCGTTCAAAATATACATGAAAGCAAATTATTATTTCAAATTTGTTGAGGGTGAGATCTCTGCAAATCGAGGATAGACTAGTGCCTTATCTTCAGGTATAGAGTCAAATAGTGAAATATATACCTACAGAAATCTTCTAAATGAAACAAAAACAAATCCCAGATGAAGTGCCTTACAATTCATCCTCTCTTAAACATGTTTGATCATCAAATTATTGCCAAATTCCTAAGCTCTCTAAAATTAACCTAAAGACATTACCCTTTCCTTGAAAGGAGCTAGAGATTAAAATCACAGATACCTTGTAAATGGTATATCAAAACTACCTTATAGATTCAATACACAAAAGCCATATAATTCAAACAAGAAGACAATTGAAATCATGCAAGGGAATTCTTTTATATTCCAATAAAATCTCACTGTATCAATACACTTCAAAATCTGATAAAATATTCTAAGATTTCAACAATGGCGTCAAGCCTCTATAGTATATTTCTCAACCTCCTTTGAATGAATAAAATACTTACTATTTATAACATAGCCATCTTGGAATCCTCAAAAGGATGCAACAAGCTTGGGATGGCTTGAAAAGATCCTATACTAGAGACAAGATTACAAACTGACAAACAGATTGTAACAACACATTACAAAGATCTTTTTTCAAACAAATCCACAGGTGGCATCTTTGTCCAAAGATATTTCGGAGCAGTTGCTGAATTCACTGCATGAATGATGACTGCCATCTGGCTAACTTACATCATCCTTTGTTTGAAGCTTGCTCTCCCTCATTTACCAAATCAGATGCCATCTACAACTATATTCCTCCTCTTCCTTGATAAGTTGGACAACTGGCCTCTTTTTCTTCTTTACTGTTAGCTTCTCCCAAGCCGCTACTTGATCATCTGCTGGTCAGTTGTAAGTCTTCAATTCTTGTAACAAGCTAACTTGCTTGTCCCACATGGAATTAGTTACATTCTTGGCTTCTGCCACAAATCATATGCAATCATTTTCAATTTTAAATAAACTATTAATGATGTTATTACACCTTTCAAAATCTAGAGTATTGTCATTATTAAGGAAAACATCTTGTGTAATCACCAACTGATCCATTGACAGCTTTCATTCTTCCAACTTGATCAGGTTTCCATTGTCATCACATACCGCAGACAAATACTTGCTATAATGTTTATCAAACATTAACAACTTAACCCTCACCTGGTTAGACTTACCTTTAAAAAACTTTGAAACAACATTGATTAAGCCAATCTTCTCAAAAACTTCTGTAACTACTCCAGGGATCTAAGGCTTATGCTCTTGTAAGCTATCAAGTTTATCAAACAACAAATTTCTTCCAGACCAAACACTATGAAGTGGCTCCAAAGCAGCCAATGATTCATTTGTCTTTCTATTTGTCTGGTGTAATTGGCTGACTGACTGATAAACTGTATCCATTTTCTCTATTATTTTATCTAGCCTGTATGTGTAATCTTTGACATGGTCTCCAAAGATGCCTCTATCCTTACCTTATCTAAATCTTCATTAGGTCCCTCAGGTACTTCTTCATCAATTTGAATTGGGACCTCAATTTGCACAGGGGGAACAACAACCACCTTCGAAGCTTCCTCTAGCTTAACTCTGATCTCTACCAATTCATCTTCCAGCTGCTTAATCTTCATCATCTTTAAATCTCTATCCTTGGATACCAGGTTTGCACTTTCAAATAACTTTGAGTACCTTTCAGATAATTGAACTATTTTTGCCTCATTCAGGTTAGCCCAATGAGTCACTGCCTTAGAAACTTCAAGGTCTGTTGTATTCTGCACAGTCCAAATAATCTGATTCCCTTCCATTTTAACTTCAATACTCAATAGGGATGGCTTTTTGAGTCCTAGGGGCCATGGACCACATTGCAACAGCTTGAGATTTAGGGTCATAGCCACTTCCTCTTATCATATCACCAATGTGAACCTCATATGACAGGCTACCCGGTGGTTGCTTTCTTATTTGATCTATGATGAAAGTAGAGGTCAGATCCCATCCTGGAGTCAATAGCATTCCACTTGACTTGACCAATTATCTAGCCTCATCTGTAGTTATAGGATCAAGGCTAGGATCATAGGAATTTAATGCTCTCAAAGTCTCTTCACTTGGCTCCATACCTTCAGGCAGAAGTTTCCTCACTTCTTGCTGCTTATTCCAAACAAGAAAACTCTTGAATTCATCAGTTTTAATAAACTGGTCATCACTCAAAAATTCCTCCTGGTAGACCTCTCTGATATCCCTTTCTAACCACAAGGACTGTTCCTTATCTGCTTCATCAGAGGCCACCTTCTTTCCTTCTCTTATTGCCTTTCTCAATTGGTGATGGTAAACCATGTCACCTGGCAGTAGAGCAGATGCTCTATCAATTTTTCTCCTCTATTTTTCCTGCCTTGAAGGCTCTCCCACCTCAAGCCTATGTCTCTTCAAGGGTGGCTCTGGAATATCCCCTATTTCTCGTTGGTCTTCAAAAGGCGTAAAACTTTGTACATCTTGCATTTGTGGCAGCTGTCTCCTTCCTGTGATTCATCAGAAAACTCCTCTTGATTAGAAGATGAATACTCTTTTGTTTTCTTTGGTTGACTCTGGTCAATCAACTTCTCCAACTGATTTGATAGAGTGTCATGCATCTCTATCATCCTGTCAATTCTTTTCAAATATGGAAGGTCAGGGAAGAAACCCTCAAAAGGAAGCTGGGTTGCATTTACTTGTTTTGACAAGTCTATTAAATAAAAGTACCTATTCCATCTCCTCTTGACCTCATCATCATCAATGATATTTCTGACTACATCTTCCTCATCCAAGCCTTCATGTTCTCTGTTCACACCAATGTTTGGGATATATAGCATCTTGGCAATTTTGATAAAGCCCTCAAGATCTACATGCCTACAAGCACCAGTAGCCAATTTGAACTGATTTAACCATGCAGTAATCTGAGGAAATGCCCTCTTCCCTACTAGGAAGTCACCTATCTTGAATTGCCTAGGTGTGAATGTACCCTTCCTATGAGGGGCTAGAATTTCCCTATCTGTCCACATTAACTACCACACAAATTCCAAACAAGCAACCCTTGGAGGCACATACTTTGTTAATAGATGTGGGGGCTGGGGGCAACCGTAGACTCTCAAAATTGTAGCATTCTCCCCTAAGTAAAAATCACCCCAATTGTGATCTCCCTCCCAATTGTTTACAAACTACACTGGTCGTAGGAGCCTGAGGACCCTTGGGGATATCCTTGTAGTGTTGATCCCTAACATCCTTATGAGAGGATACACAATGAAATTCTAAAAGATACAAAAATTCCCCTCATTGGAAGTAGAATTCCACATCCTCACCCATAATTGCACTGGATTATACTGGCCTTCAAAGTTCAACCTTGGCTTTAGCATGTTCGAATCAAAACTAATAACATTGAAGAACAAAATTAAATGCATTAGCAAAGAATAATGCATGAACTTAATTGGGCCATTACTGTCCTTGACGGAAATCAAACCCTCATGCATTCTATCAATGATGTACTGGATATAATCATAGTCAGTGTTAACCAGAGAATTCTAGATGTCCAAGATAATCATCAAAAGGTCAGCTGGTAAAAACTCTGCATCTCCATCAATTCCCAAAAGCCTACACAACCCATAACAAGTTTGTTTCATGTAATGCTGAAGGGACTTAAATTGGTAAGGGGCATTCATGTGAGTAGGGAGGGGAGCTATATACTTATCCTATTTCAGGATATGCTTCATTATTTGGTCCTTCACTATACCTATATTCTTCTTATCCCTCTCCTTTTCTTTGCTCAAATCAATTTCAATAGACGTGGATGTATAAACATTAAAAGCCTTCATGAATGAACCCCTATCAAGAGTAGCCAAAGCTGACTGGTCCTCTTTCCTAATAGTCTTAGAAATAGGGTCGTAGCACCTAGCTAGAGCAATAATTAAATCCGCATCCAGGAATACATCAGGCACTACTAATTTCCCTAACCCCAAAGCCCAACCATTACATATAGGTATATGACTATCTCTATTTTTATAAAAGAAATTAAAGATAGTATAACCTGTTGTGTTTGGTGTGATAGGATCTCTGAAAAACCCTAGAACATCTTCAAAAACATCATTAGGAGCTCTTTTGTTTTGATTGGAACCAGATAGCAACTTCAAAAACTCATCTGAATAATTAGGCTTGCCCTTATCTTCACCACTTTTAGCCTTTGTTTGACTGCTAGAAGATGCTGCGCTTCTCTCAGGTTGACTCATCCTGGCTTCAGAATTACCTTCAATCTCTGCAAAATGGATTCACTTGGCCTTTGAAAATCGCTTTAGAATGACACAATTCTGTTTGAATGATTTTGGACATAGGAAACAATGAGGCTTAACTTATTTATCAATGCAGACAAGCTTGTACAACTACCACAATCATTTTAAACCTCCTTAACTACTCCCGCATTCAATTTCACATGTCACCAGTTTTTAAAATGGAGCTGGCCGATGTACAGATGTTGACAGATAGATTTAAAAAACTTGAAAACAAGGCAAAGAGGCAAATGATTAAGATCCTATACTTTAAACCTGTTTACGTCATACAATCTTCCTTCAAAACTGATTGGATGGCTCATTAGTTCTATTTCTAGCTTGATGTTGTACTTTATCCACGCAGGCAACGGTCCCTTTCCCCTTTTTTATTACCTTTTCCAACTGGGCCCATTTAGCAAATCCACGACTAAAAGCTTCTCATGATCACTGAATGTAATGCTAACCCTAGCATATATTCAGAGAACTAGCGACCAAAGCCTTTGCGGGTTCTTGAAATGCAACCCTTAACTCATGATACTTTTCGCGAATTAGCGAACATAGAAACACCCTTCGAGCACTTGACTGTAGTTATTATTCAGTGAACCAGTGAACAAAACCATCTCGCATTCTCTTAATGTTGCGGCTAACTATTAAATCTTTAGGAGATTCAGCGAACAAAGGGTTCGCACATTCGCTAAATGGATCACCTAACCACTAAAATACTTGGAGAACTAGCGAAACCTTCAATCTCTGAATCGCTGAATCTTTCTTAACCATCACCTTTAACTCTGAGATTCTAAATGAACCATTGATCTTGTTGATGATCTATGTCCATCGCCAGTTCACTGAAACATTTGATCATTGGTCATTTGATTATGAGATTCAGCGAACAAAGGGTGCGTTGGATCACCAGATTATATTAAACACTGAATATCTCAATCCATGATTAAGTGACTGAAAACTCAAAAACTTAGCCAATCCCTTTATTCGCGCATTCGCCAAATGATTATGCCCTTTACCTTTTCCTTTTAGAGAACCCATGACCACATGACTCGCTGAATCACTAAATCATTTAGCTTCTAACTAACTTATTCTGAGAACAAGCGAACACTTTAAAACATCCATTCCACGAAATTCTTCATATCAAACTGTCGGGGCCGCCAAACTTTGAAGTCTTCATACATTCACTTATTCACCAAATGAAACATGTAGGACCCAACAATACCTAAGATTAAACCACTACCATTGATCCTGACAATGATCTACGGTATTCACCAAGTCGCTCAGTTATTTTGCCTTTAACCGCTAGATTCAGAGAATGAGTGATAACCGTTGTCGCCAAGTCATTGAAACATTTGCAAAGAATTGCCAAGGAATACACGAATTGGAGATAATGCATTCACTGAATCACCAGATGTTTTCTAATAACCGCTGGATACTTGGAGACTACATGAACAAAGATGACACTTAACACTTTTAACACATTCTCCAGCTCGCTGAATAACTGAGGTGTTAACCGAGATACTTAGAGACCACGCGACTAAACTGGCGCTTAACATAGGATTGACTAGTTTGCTGAATCACTGAATAATACATGAGACACGCTATGACCTTTTCTGATTTAGTGAACACAAAATTTAAGCATGTGCACAACTTAATCCACTCAAGTGACTTAAAAAGGTAACAATAAAAGAAAAATAAGAGGCCAAACATGAGGATTTTTGCAAACATTTTTCAAGGATAGGACCTAGAGTAAAGATTTTTGAAATGGATTATGACAAAATTTTGAAGAACTCCCGACACCTAGGCCTAGAAAACTTTACAGACTAGAGGATTAACCCATCAATCGGACAAAAACCTCAGAAAATTAAGAATATTCCCATCAGTGGCTCTATCTAAGGATGCTTGATTGCAAAATCATAGCAAGAACTTATGAATCTCTAGGAGGTAGACCAAAAAACCTAAACCTAAAAAAGGAAACAAACACACCTATACATATATACAAACCTACTGTGCATGGAAAAAGAACTAACTGAAGAAAATTTTCAAAAATTGTCCATGCACTGGCAATTCCTGCTCTTCACCATCCAAATGTTGCAAGAAATATGAATCCTTACCATGGGTTTGATGAACAATATAGGGTCCCATCCATAAGGACTCAAATTTTTTGTGTTTCCCTTTATCTTCAGCCCTGGCATTCCATTGAAGAACCATATCACTAGGCTGGAACTTTCTCATAGTTGCTCTTTTGTCAAAAAGATATTTCATCTTCTACTGCAACTTTATATTTTCCTTTTGTTCCTCCCTTCTAATCTCATCTAATTCAATCAGCTGAACCATTCTCTCCTGCAGTGGATCACTGACTTCCATGTCCTCTTCTTGCATAAACCTATAGATCGGAAGGAAGTTATTTACTGGCAATCTTGATTTAGCACCATATACCATTTCAAAAGGGGACTTACCAGTAGCCCTCTTCTCAGAAATCCTATCAGCCCAGAGTGCTAACTTTAATTTTACATGCCAACTTCTCTTGTTCTTTTCCAGGGTTTTCTTCAGAATTTGTAGAATACTCTTGTTGCTGGATTTAGCCTGTCCATTGGCTTGTGGATGATAAAGGGATGAGTAAGACAATACTATGCCCATTTCTGAGCAAAAATCAGTGATCTTCTATGACCTAAAGCTCATAGCATTGTCAACAACCAATTTAATAGGAACACCAAATCTAGTAATTATGTTCTTCATCAGAAACTCAATGACAACAGCACTGGTTGCCCTTTTGGTTGGGATTGCTTCAATCCACTTGGTGTAATAATCAGTAGCCACCAAAATGTGACTATGTCCCCCACTAGACTTCTCAGAGAATTCTCCTATAAAATCCATACCCCACATTGCAAAAGGAGCTTCTGCAACCACAAGGTTCAATAATAATGCACCTGAAAACTTCAATTTTTTAGAGAACCTTTGACAAGGTTCACATTTCCTCACATAAGAATGAGTGTCTTTGAACAACACAGGCCAATAGTATCCTGCTCTTAAGATTTTATGAGCTATTGATCTAGGAGAATGATGTCCTCCACACATTCCAGAATGCATTTCCTTTAACATTTTCTCTGATTGATGCTTATCCAGACAAAAAAGTAAAATACCATCATTATCCTTCCAATACAAATCACCCTGGATCAACACATATCTCTGAGCTTGCAATCTCAGACTCCTTCTTTGGTTATCACTTAACTCAGGTGGACATTTGGCATTTTTAATAAAATAAATAAAATCCTTGTACCAGGGTTGCATTTCAATACTGGTAATCATATCAATGTTAGTAGCAACATTATTTACGTGAACAAGGTCCATGTTTTCCTCAGTCATTAACTTAGCAAGTCCCAATCCTCTCACCAATTTTGTAATATGAATTTCCAGGTCAAACTCTTGAATCCTATTTATCCATTTGCACCTCTTTCCTGTGACTTCACTCTGTGTTAAAATATCCTTCACTACAGCATGAGGCACATAAGCACTGACCTTGGCACAGACTAGATATGGTCTGAAAGCTTTGACTGCCTTCATAAGTGCATAGGCTTGCTTTTCCATTAGTTCATAATTTAATTCAGCAGATTGTAATGATTTTCTGAAAAAGGCTATAGGATGCTCATACCCTTCTTGATCCTTTTGCAAAAGGATAGCTGCAATAGTATGAAAAGATGCAAAGGAAAATAGAGAAAATGGTTTTAAGTAATTAGGGGATACCAAAATCGGGGCCTCCTAAATTGCTTGTTTTATTTTTGCAAAAGCTTGCTGAGCTTCAAGGTTCCAATCAAACTTCACATCCTTCTTTAGGAACTTCACTATGGGCTTGACCAATTCTTCAAAGTTGGCAATAAATCTTCTTACCAAATTAATCTATCCCAAAAATGACTGGACACCTTTTATGTTCTTTGGTGGAGGGACTTTTTGAATTGCTTCTACTCTTTCAGGATCAATCCTGACTCCTTCTTTTGACACTATGTGTCCAAGTAACTTCCCCTCTATCATAGAAAATTGACACTTTTTGGGATTCAAGGACACACCAAATTCTAATGCCTTAAGAATGACCTTCTCCAAATGGGAACAATGATCCTCAGCTTTCTTGGAATAAGTAGTGAGATCATCTTGATAAACAACCATTAAAACATTTATCAGTTCCTCAAATGCAACATCCATGGCTCTCTGAAATGTTGCTCCAGCATTTTTTAGACCAAAAGGCATGCGAACATATACATATATTCCCCATGGGGTTGTAAAGGCTGTCTTAAATTATTCTGATTCTTTGACCAGCACTTGATTATACCCAGAGAAACCATCCATCATTGACAAGAGTTCACATCCAGTCACCCTATGCAGCATAGCCTCCATATTGGGCAATCCATAATTATCCTTAAGTGAAGCTACATTCAGGTTCTTGAAATCAACACAGAGCCTAATATCACCATTCTTTTTCCTTACTGGCACAAGATTCAAGACCCAAGTTGAGTGCCTAATTGGTTCAATAATACTAGCATCTCTCAGTTTTGTCAACTCAACTTGCATCTTGGTAGCTAATAGAGGGTTAATGGGTCTCTACTTCTATCTAAAAGGCTTGGTTTCCTCTTTTAAAGGAATTTCATGCTGAAACAAGTCAGCCCTATAGGCTTTGAGATCATCATAGGACAAAGCAAATACATGCTTGTATTTTTTCAGAAGTCTTATCAGATTTCCTCTGATCTCTTTACTCAGTTTTTTGCCAATGTATACCATTTGGGGGGATTTTTCTGAACCCAGGTTTATTTCCTCTAAGTCCTCCATTTTAGTGTTAGACTTCTGAGACAACAAACCATCATTTATTTTAAACATTCCTTCTAGTTCTACTAACCCTTTAGGTATGTGGTTGGATGGCAACTGCACTATCTCATTCCCCATGATGCATTCTTTTCCCTCAACACACTATTGTATCTCATTAAGATCTATTTACTGACCACCATATTGATCAAGGCCTTGAAGGAACCTAAGGATATCTAAGTCATCCTCAAAAACTTGCCAATTATATACATTGTCAGGCACTGCAGGCCTAGATTTGACTTCTAACATAGATACACCAGTGAGGGTTATATCTTCACTCTTAAGGGAAACATTTGCAAGAAAGTCTACCATAATATTATTGGATCTTTCTACCCAAAGTAGATTGAAAGCATCAAAAAACTCCAGCCTATCCCAAACAACATGTTTATACAATTTCAACTTCTCATCTTTAGAGGCATACTGAGATCTCACTTGGGCTATAATCAACTGGGAATCACCATGAACCTTTAAAGATTTAATACCATGTTTTATGGCCACATCTAACCCCAATATCAAAGCTTCATACTCAGCAGTGTTATTTGTACACTCAAAAGTTAACAAGAATGAGTATTTAAATGTATTACCTGATGGGGAAATGAACACTACACCAGCTCCTAATCCTTCCTTAGAGCACCCACCATCAAAGAACATTTTCCAAAGCCCATCTTGCTGCAAAATCAACTCATCCACAATTGGGTCTATGTTTTTTAACTGAGGTACTGTTTCTTCAATCACAAAATTGCTCATGTCAATATCTACAAAGCAATTTAGATCCTCTGGAGCAACCACTTCAATCATGACTAAAGAATGGGGCTCCTTGTACAAATTTACCTTAGTTCCATTTATTTGGATGGCAGCATATGATAAATCCAATTGCAATTTTCCACCCACTGTTGCAGCCCATTGTCTTGACAATAACATGCCATAGTGAGGTTTTGTATCAACAACAACCACATCCATTTTATATGTGGCTTCTGGGAATGTAGCAATTTTCACCTCAATTCCAATTAGGCTCCCTACAATAGGTACTACCCTATTGTCCATGGAATAACACCTTCCCTTGGATGTATCAACTTGTAACCCTAACTCCTTCATCACTTGGTAAGGCATTACAGTTGTAGCAGCACCAGAGTTAATCATACAATTTTTTAACAAAAAATTATTTACAAGCAAAGTGACATAGAAAGGATTGATAGAAGAGGGTTCCTATGTCACAATTGTCCCAACACATACATCAGAGATGTCATCAATTACAATTGGCTTGTCTAGGGATTTCCCTTCATCTTGTAGAATAGGAGTAGTTCTCTGCTCACTTATGAGAGCCAGGGCTGCTACTTTGTGCTCTTCTATTTTCAACATTTCAAGCAGAGGAATGGAAACCTTCATTTGGGACAAAGCATGTCTCATATCAAAAGTAGGGGAGTTAGTACCAAAATTAAGGTGATCCTTTGACTTACCAAATTTCTTTTTCACCTTGTCGGCAATAACTTTTTATTTCCCTTTCTTTTCAGCTTCAAACCCTTCATCTTTATTGTTCACAATATTGGGCTTTAGGGAGTCTTTATTCTGAGGATTACTTTTGAAAAACACTGATCTAGGGACTCCCTGATCATTACCTACCTTTCTATTCCTCAAATTGTATGAGGATTTTGCTTGTGTAATAGCAGCCACAGTTAAACTTTTAATTTCTTCTTCACTGGGCTTTCTCCATTGTCTTTCATCTGATCCAAACTCTACCATGTGAGTCTTATAGTCATCATTATCAAACTCTTCCTGATCAAACTGAGTAAATATTTGTTGTTCATAATCAGAGAAAATCTTCCTCTTATGATCAACATCAGGGCAAATAAATTCATCATCTGAGGACTCAAGATCCTCCATTAGTTCAGTAGTAAACATGTTAATAGCAGGCTTTTTAGATCCTTCATAATCTCCTGCATATGAGTCACTGGCCTCTTCTCCCAGAGCCTGAGCAAAAGCACACTGGAATGGTGAGTGGGGAATACTATAGGCCACACACCAAGGGGTACTTTCCACATTATGTGCTATATTTTTCTTCAAAGGATCTAGTGCGTCCCTTCCCTTTTGGGGTTCATTGTTGTCAGGAACAGGCCTCCCATCTTTCCAGTTTGTTTTGTAAGGCATATCTCTTAGATTAGGGGCTTTGTCCTGCCTTTGATAATGAGGTCTCACATCTTGAAAGTTTCTACCACCTTTATCAAACCTTGCTGGGAAATCTTTATTGTTACCAGGCCCTTTGTCCATTCTATCCTCCTCTTTGGATGGCCTTGCAGGTTGTGGCCTGGTTTCTTTCCACAATCTACCTTCATCCCTTTTATACATATGGCCAGATGCCTTTCGGTTACTTTCAATATTTATAACCAACTTAAAAACATCTCTAAGGGTACGGGGATTCTTATCTCTCAAAAGGTAAGACATCTTACCATCCATAGAATTGAAATAAGTTGTCATGCAGACTATATCATCTAGCCTCAATACTTGGAACAGTTTATACATAGCCTTTTGGAATTGGCTATTAAACTCTGACATGCTCTCATTGTAATGTTTCTTGATATTATTGAACTCATTGAGCATGTAGCTAGAGTTCACATGTTCTGCATATTGCTCTTTAAAACATCTGACAAATTCTTCCCAAGATGTAATACTATTCTCAGGTAACCCCCTATACCAATCCCTGGCATCTTCAATTAATGATTGAACAAAGAGCTTCATTATGACATCTTCATGTTCAATTTCATAATCATTGACTTTATTTGTAAAAAACTTTAGATGCTCTTCACAGGTGATAACATTATTCCCAGTAAATAATGGGATCTTCTTTTTTATTTCATTGGGGATAGCATTAGGTTGGCTAGGAATACCATCAAAAAACAAAGGCCTATATCTATCCAAATGAACTGGTCATCTTTGGATAGTTGGTTGATTCAGAGGGGTAGTTGCAACATTTTGATAGGGTATAGTTCCCACTGTACCACTAGCTATGATGGGAACTTGATTGGGAACTGGTCCAGGTAAAGTTTGTCCAGGGTGAAAGGCTTGAGCATTTGGAAGCGAAGTATTGGGCTAACTAAAAGGAGTTGTTCCTATGGTGATAGGGATGGAGGTACTAGTGGATGTGTTCATTTTAGCATGTAGGAAGGCAATCTTCCTCTTCATTTCATTATCAGCAGCCTCCAACTCAAGTTTCTCCAGTTGAATAGCCAATTCTTCCTTTGCTTTTCTAGCCTTCTCCAAGTCTATACTTGTGTGAGAATGTATATTAGGAGGGACTGCAATTTTCTTGGGCTCATTAATATGTATACCCACCAATTTTTGTTTTCCCTTATCAGGGATTTCTTTGGGAGCATTTATAATCTCCTTATTCCTCTGGATTTCAGAGGGATTCAATTGCCTTAAGACATGGCCTGTTCCCTCAAATTCACCTTGCTTTGGTTTATTATCCTGGGCCTGCTTTCTCAAATCTTCCATGTCACCAAATAAGTCCCTATTTAAACCTTGAACATCTTGGTTTAAATCACTTACTTGGATCTCATTTTTCTTGGTTCTCTTGAGAAGTTCCTCCCTCTCTATGAGTAAATCACAGATTTGTTGTTCTCTTGCTTTCAACCTATTTACAATCTCAGCTAGTTGTTCACTCTCCTTTTTTCTCAAAGCAACCACCTCTTCTCTCAACTTCTCAGAATCATAGGAGGTGGCCTCAGTAGCAGAGGTTTCTTCTAGTTGCTCCATAATTTCTCTTGAAGGGAAAAAACCTACTTCTATGACCTCTGTGATTACTTCTTTCTACATGTGCACACCTGGTGTAACCCTCTTGACATGTTCGGGATCATCAGAAGAGGATGAAGACTCATGAGGGAGTGGGACATAAGATCTTTCTCGAGAAGGGCCTTGGGAATTAGCAGTATGCTGACCTCTCCTAGACCATTGTTTCCTACTTGGCGTATGGAGCTCATCACCCATATTCTATTTAGGGTGATCCTTGTAGTAAGACCTAGTGTACTTTGGTCGACTCATGGTATAGCATGACAATATTAGCAAAGTTTACAACAATTAGCAACTGGTAGCATAGAGTTTAGAGTCACCACCCACTTTTACGTGGGAATGAAAATAGTTTATACTGGTCTACAAATGCATAATAGACAGGATTTACACTAACCTTTTGCACGCTATTCAGAAGGTTATCCCCAGCAGAGTTGCCAATTTGTTAGCTTTTTTGCATGTAGAATCACCAATATAGTTTTCAAACTTGACTTTCAGGTTCTCAACTCCGAATTCTCACAGGGAAAAGGCTAATTGATAAGGACCACATCCTTCTTCTACTTCAGGCTCCACAGACCTAGGTGGGTGTACCTATATTTAGACTTAATGTTCCATGATGATATTAATGGAAGAAAACATTCATTTGCAGAAAAATGGCAAGTGTGAAAAGGATAAACTCCTTTTCAAGCTTTGAACTTGGGTAGGTTAACCCCTTTTAGATCTACTTCTTGAAAGGATCACAACAATAGTTTATATCTTTGATACAAACTTTATCTTCTCAGTCGTTCAAAATATACATGAAAGCAAATTATTATTTGAAATTTGTTGAGGGTGAGATCTCTGCAAATCAAGGATAGACCAGTGCCTTATCTTCGGGTATAGAGTCAAATAGTGAAATATATACCTACAGAAATCTTTTAAATGAAACACAAACAAATCCAAGATGAAGTGCCTTACAATTCATCCTCTCGTAAACATGTTTGATCATCAAATTATTGCCAAATTCCTAAGCTCTCTGAAATTAACCTAAAGACATTACCCTTTCCTTGAAAGGAGCTAGAGATTAAAATCACAGATACCTTGTAAATGGTATATCAAAACTACCTTATAGATTCAATACACAAAAGCCATATAATTCAAACAAGAAGACAACTGAAATCATGCAAGGGAATTCTTTTATATTCCAATAAAATCTCACTGTATCAATACACTTCAAAATCTGATAAAATATTCTAAGATTTCAACAATGGCGTCAAGCCTCTACAGTATATTTCTCAACCTCCTTTGAATGAACAAAAGACGTACTATTTATAACATAGCCATCTTGGAATCCTTGAAAGGATGCAACAAGCTTGGGATGGCTAGAAAAGATCCTATACTAGAGATAAGATTACAAACTGACAAACAGATTGTAACAACACATTACAAAGATCTTTTTTCAAACAAATCCATAGGTGGCATCTTTGTCCAAAGATATTTCAGAGCAGTTGCTGAATTCATTGCATGAATGATGATCACCATCTGGCTAATTTACATCATCCTTTGTTTGAAGCTTGCTCTCCCTCATTTACCGGATCAGATGCCATCTGCAACTCTATTCCTCCTCTTCCTCAATAAGTTGGACAACTGGCCTCTTTTTCTTCTTTACTGTTAGCTTCTCCCAAGCCACTACTTGATCATCTGCTAGCTAGTTGTAAGTCTGCAATTCTTGTAACAAGCTGACTTGCTTGTCCCACATGGAATCAGTTACATTCTTGGCTTCTACCACAAATCGTATGCAATCATTTTAAATTTTAAATAAACTATCAATGATGTTATTACACCTTTCAAAATCGAGAGTATTGTCATTATTAAGGAAAACATCTTGTGTAATCACCAACTAATCCATTGACAGCTTCCATTCTTCCAACTTGATCAGGTTTCCATTGTCATCACATACCGCAGGCAAATACTTGCTATAATGTTTATCAAAAATTAACAACTTAACCCTCACCTGGTTAGACTTACCTTTAAAAAACTTTGAAACAACATTGATTAAGCCAATCTTCTCAAAAACTTCTGTAACTACTCCAGGGATCTTAGGCTTATGCTCTTGTAAGCTATCAAGTTTATCAAACAAAAAATTTCTTCCAGACCAAACACTATGAAGTGGCTCCAAAGCATCCAATGATTCATTTATCTTTCTATTTGTCTAGTGTAATTGGCTGACTGACTGATAAACTGTATCCATTTTCTCTATTATTTTATCTCGCTTGTATTGTGTAATCTTTGACATGGTGTCCAAAGATGCCTCTATCCTTACCTTATCTGAATCTTCATTAGGTCCCTCAGGTACTTCTTAATCAATTTGAATTGGGACCTCAATCTGCACAGGGGGAACAACAACCACCTTCGAAACTTCCTCTAGCTTAACTCTGATCTCTGCCAATTCATCTTCCAACTACTTGATCTTCATCATCTTTAAATCTCTATCCTTGGCTACTAGGTTTGCACTTTCAAACAACTTTGAGTACCTTTCAGATAATTGAACTATTTTTGCCTCATTCAGGTTAGCCCAATGAGTCACTGCCTTAGAATCTTCAAGGTTTGTAGTATTCTGCACAGTCCAAATAATCTGATTCCCTTCCATTTTATCTTCAATACTCAATAGGGATGGCTTTTGAGTCCTAGGGGCCATGGACCACATTGCAACAGCTTGAGATTTAGGGTCATAGCCAGTTCCTCTTATCATATCACCAATGTGAACCTCATATGATAGGCTACCAGGTGGTTTCTTTCTTATTTGATCTATGATGAAAGCAGAGGTCAGATCCCATCCTGGAGTCAATAGCATTCCACTTGACTTGACCAATTGTCTACCCTCAGCTATAGTTATAGGATCAAGGCTAGGATCATAGGAATTTAATGCTCTCAAAGTCTCTTCACTTGGCTCCATACCTTCAGGCAGAAGTTTCCTCACTTCTTGCTGCTTATTCCAAACAAGAAAACTCTTGAATTCATCAGTTTTAATAAACTAGTCATCACTCAAAAATTCCTCCTGGTAGACCTCTCTGATATCCCTTTCTGACCACAAGGACTGTTCCTTATCTACTTCATCAGAGGCCACCTTCTTTCCTTCTCTTATTGCCTTTCTCAATTGGTGATAGTAAACCCTGTCACCTGGCACTAGAGCAGATGCTCTATCAATTGTTCTCCTCTATTTTTCCTACCTTGAAGGCTCTCCCACCTCAAGCCTCTGTCTCTTCAAGGGTGGCTTTGGAATATCCCCTATTTCTAGTTGGTCTTCAAAAGTCCTAACACTTTGTACATCTTCCATTTGTGGCAGGCTGTCTCCTTCTTGTGATTCGTCAGAAAAATCCTCTTGATCAGAAGATGAATACTCTTTTGTTTTCTTTGGTTGACTCTGGTCAATCAACTTCTCCAACTGATTTGATAGAGTGTCATGCATCTCTATCATCCTGTCAATTCTTTTCAAATATGGAAGGTCAGGGAAGAAACCCTCAAAAGGAAGCTGGGCTATCTCTACTTGTTTTGACAAGTCTATTAAATCAAAGTGCCTGTTCCATCTCCTCTTGACCTCATCATCATCGATGATATTTCTGACTACATCTTCTTCATCCAAGCCTTCATGTTCTCTATTCACACCAATGTTTGGGATATACAGCATCCTGGCAATTTTGATAAAGCCCTCAGGATCTACATGCCTACAAGCACCAGTAGCCATTTTGAACTGATTTAACCATGTAGTAATCTGAGGAAATGCCCTCTTTCCCACCAGGATGTCACCTATCTTGAATTGCCTAGGTGTGAATGTACCCTTCCTGTGAGAGGCTAAAATTTCCCTATCTATCCACATTAACTACCACATAAATTCCAAACAAGCAACCCTTGGAGGCACATACTTTGGTAACAGATGTGGGGGCTGGGGGCAACTGTAGACTCTCAAAATTGTAGCAATCTCCCCTAAGTAAAAATCACCCCAATTGTGATCTCCCTCCCAATTGTTTACAAACTGCACTGGTCGTAGGAGCCTGAGGGCCCTTGGGGATATCCTTGTAGTGTTAATCCCTAACATCCTTACGAGAGGATACACAATGAAATTTTGAAAGAGACAAAAATTCCCCTCATTGGAAGTAGAATTCCACATCCTCACCCATAATTGCACTGGATTATACTGGCCTTTAAAGTTGAACCTTGTCTTTAGCATGTTCAAATCAAAACTACTAACATTGAAGAACAAAATTAAATGCATTAGCAAAGAATAATGCATGAACTTAATTGGGCTCTTACTGTCCTTGACAGAAATCAGACCCTCATGCATTCTATCATTGATGTATTGGATATAATCATAGTCAGTGTTAACCAGAGAATTCTGGTTGTCTAGGATAATCATCAAAAGGTCAGCTGGTAAAAACTCTGCATCTCCATCAATTCCCAAAACCCTACACAACCCATAACAAGCTTGTTTCATGTAATGCTGAAGGGACTTAAATTGGTAAGGGGCATTCATGTGAGTAGGGAGGGGAGCTATATACTTATCCTGTTTCAGGATATGCTTCATTATTTGGTCCTTCACTATCCTTATATTCTTCTTATACCTCTCTTTTTCTTTGCTCAAATCAATTTTAGTAGACGTGGATGTATAAACATTAAAAGCCTTCATGAACGAACCCCTATCAAGAGTAACCAAAGCTGACTGGTCCTCTTTCCTAATAGTCTTAGAAATAGGGTCGTAGCACCTAGCTAGAGCAACAATTAAATCCACATCTAGGAATACATCAGGCACTACTAATTTCCCTAACCCCAAAGCCCAACCATTACATATATGTATATGACTATCTCTATTTTTATAAAAGAAATTGAAGATAGTATAACCTATTGTGTTTGGTGTGATAGGATCTCTACAAAACCCTAGAACATCTTCAAAAACATCATCAGGAGCTCTTTTGTTTTGATTGGAACCAGGTAGCAACTTCAAAAACTCATCTGAATAATTAGGCTTGCCCCTATCTTCACCACTTTTAGCCTTTGCTTCACTACTGGAAGATGCTGTGCTTCTCTCAGGTTGACTCATCCTAGCTTCAGAATTACCTTCAATCTCTACAAAATGGATTCACTTGGCCTTCGAAAATGGCTTTAGAATGACACAATTCTCTTCAAATGATTTTGGACACAGGAAACAATGAGGCTTAACTTATTTATCAACGTAGACAAGCTTGTACAACTACCACAATCATTGTAAATCTCCTTAACTACTCCCACATTCAATTTCGCATGTCACCAGTTTTTAAAATGGAGCTAGCCGATGTACAGATGTTGACAGATAGATTTAAAAAACTCGAAAATAAGGCAAAGAGGCAAATGATTAAGATCCTATACTTTAAACCTGTTTACGTCATACAATCTTCCTTCGAAACTGATTGGATGGCTATTTAGTTCACTTTCCAGCTTGATGTTGTACTTTATCCACGTAGGCAACGGTCCCTTTCCCCTTTTTTATTACCTTTTCCAACTAGGTCCATTTAGCGAATCCATGACTGAAAGCTTCTCATGATCACTGAATGCAATGTTAACCCTAGCATATATTCAGAGAACTAGCGACCAAAGCCTTCGTGGGTTCTTGATATGCAACCCTTAACTCATGATACTTTTTGCGAATTAGTGAACATAGCAACACCCTTCGAGCACTTGACTGCAGTTATTATTCAGTGAACCAGTGAACAAAACCATCTCGTATTCTCTTAATGTTGCGGCTAACTGTTAAATCTTTTGGAGATTCAGTGAACAAAGGGTTCACACATTCGCTAAATGGATCACCTAACCACTAAAATACTTGGAGAACTGGCGAAACCTTCAATCTCTGAATCGCTGAATCTTTCTTAACCATCACCTTTAACTCTAAGATTCTAAATGAACCATTGATCTTGTTGATGATCTATGGCCATCGCCAGTTCACTAAAACATTTGATCATTGGTCATTTGATTACGAGATTTAGCGAACAAAGGGTGAGTTGAATCGCTAGATTATATTAAACATTGAATATCTCAATCCATGATTAAGCGACTAAAAACTCAAAAAATTAGCCAATCCCTTTATTCGCGCATTCACCAAATGATTACGCCCTTTATCTTTTCCTTTTAGAGAACCCATGACCACATGACTCACTAAATCACTAAATCATTTAGCATCTGACTAACTTCTTCAGAGAACAAGCGAACACTTTAAAACATCCATTCCACAAAATTCTTCATATCAAACTGTCGGGGCCGCCAAACTTTGAAGTCTTCATACATTCACTTATTCCCCAAATGAAACATGTAGGACCCAAAAATACCTAAGATTAAACCACTACCGTCAATCCTAACAATGATCTATGGTATTCGCCAAGTCACTTAGTTATTTTGCCTTTAACCGCTAGATTCAGAGAATGAGCGATAACTGTTGTCGCCAAGTCACTGAAACATTTGCAAAGAACCGCCAAGGAATACGCGAATTGGAGATAATGCATTCGTTGAATCGCCAAATGTTTTTTGATAACTTCCAGATACTTGGAGACTATGCAAATAAAGATGACACTTAACACTTTTAACACATTCTCCAGCTCGCTGAATAACTGAGGTGTTAACCCAGATACTTAGAGACTACGCAACTAAACTGGCACTTAACATAGGATTGACTTGTTCGCTGAATCGTTGAATAATACATGAGACATGCTATGACCTTTTCTGATTTAGAAAACACAAAATTTAAGCACGTGCACAACTTAATCCACTCAAGTGACTTAAAAGGGTAACAAATAAAAGAAAAATAAGAGGCCAAACATGAGGATTTTTGCATGAATTCAACATTTTTCAAGGATAGGACCTAGAGTAAAGATTTTTGAAATGGATTATGACAAAAGTTTGAAGAAATCCTGACACCTGGGCCTAGAAAACTTTACAGACCAGAGGATTAACCCATCAATCAGACAAAAACCTCAAAAAATTAAGAATATTCCCATCAAGGCCAAATGCTCTTCCCAGCTTTGTAATGTCAATGTCAATATTAAACTCTTGAATCCTATTGATCCATCTACATCTTCTTCCTAAAAATTCTTGCTAGACCAAGATGTCCTTGACTATAGTACTTGGAACATAAGCAACCACTGTGGCTCCAACTAGATAACACTTGTATGTTTTGATAGATTTTACCAAGGCATAACCTTATTTTTCAATAATGTCATAGTTTAGTTCTAGTACTTGTAAGGTCTTGCTGAAAAGAGAAATAGGCTGTTCAAAACAACCAGCATTTTTCTATAATAGTGCTGCTGCAATAGTATAGGCAGATGCAAAGGAGAAGATCTGCATAGGTTTTCTATAATCTGGTGTTTTCAAAATTGGGGCATGCTTGATAGCCCTCTTAATGTCATTAAAAGCTTGCACTGCTTCAACATTCCATTCAACTTTTTCTCCCTTTTTCAATATTCTTGATATGGGAATGCTAAGTTTTGCGAAATTCATAATAAATCTCCTTAAGAAATTCACTTATCCTAAAAGGGATAGAATTCCTTTGATATTCTTTGGTAGAGATAATTTATCAATAGCTTCCACCCTTTTAGGGTCTATCCTTACTCCATCCTTTGAAACAATATGCCCTAGAAGTTTTCCCTCTATCACTCCAAAAGAACATTTCTTTGGATTAAAAGAAACCCCATACTATAATGCTCTAATGAAAATATTTTCTAGATGTTGGCAATGTTGTTCCTCCTTAGCTGAGAATGTTTTTAGATCATCTTGATATACCACCATGAACATGTCAATAAAATTTGCAAAGGCTACATCCATGGCCCTTTGGAAAGTGACACCAGCATTAATCAGCCCAAAAGGCATTCTTACATAAACATATGTCCCCCATGGGGTTGTGAAGGTAGTTTTAAATTGCTCTATATCTTTAACCATAACCTCATTATAACCAAAAAAGCCATCCATCATGGACATCAATTCTAACCTAGTCATCTTCTGCAACATATTTTCCATATTGGGTAGTCCATAATTATCTTTCAAAGAATTTATATTAAGGTTTCTAAAATCAACACAAAGCCTGATGTCACCATTCTTTTTTCTAGCAGGCACCAAATTTGAAACCCAAGTGGAATGTGTAATAGGCTTGATTATTCTAGCATACATCATCTTCTTGAGTTCTCCTTGCATTTTAGGTGCCAAGGTAGGCTTAACAGGTCTTAACTTTTGTCTGAAAGGTTTTGTACCTTCTTTTAGTGAAATCTAATGTTGGAAAAGGTCCTCTTTGTAAGCCTTAAGATCCTCATAGGACCAAGCAAAAACATGTCTAAACTTTCTAAGAAGATCAATGAAATCTTTTCTAGTTCTAGGGGATAGACATTTACCTATGTAAACCTTCTTGGGTACAATTTTTGTGCCCAATTTTATTTCTTCAAGCTCATTTGTTTTATCAATACTAGCAGAGAAAGCTTTATCCCTATTGTCAAACACCCTTTGAAGAGAAACCAATCCTTTGGGAACTCTATTTGATTTCAACTGCAAACCTTCTTTCCCAAAAATTACATTTTTACCATTCACTGTATCAACATAGGTATTGCAATCCATTTCTTTGTCACCAAAATGAGACTCACATTGGAGGACTCTTAATATGCCCTGGTCATAAGAGAAAACCTACTAATTTTCTACATTATCAGGGATGCAGGAAGGCCTGGCTTATACCTCTAGACTTGATATATCTACAAATGTAACATTTTCTAGTCTAAGATCTATATTAGCTAATATGTCAACCATTCTATTTTGACTTCTTTCCATCCAAAAAATGTTAAAAGAACTAAAGCTCTCAATTTCATCCCATACTGCATTTCTATATTGCTTCAATTTTTGAATTTTTGAAGCATACTTTCATCTAACTTGGGAAACAACCAACTCAGAATCACCGACCACTTTTAAACATTTTATACCATGCATTGATGTGAACCTTAGACCTATCAATAGAGATTCATATTCTACAACATTATTTGTGCATGAAAACAAAAAAGTAAAGGAGAATTTGAAAGTTTTACCATTTGGAGATATGAGTAGTATTCTAGCTCCAGACCCTTCCTTGTTGTTGGCACCATCAAAATACATGGTCCATAGATTTTCAAGGTCAATCCATCCTTCCTGGCTTTCTAACTTATGTATATTTTCAACATCCTCCTCCACCTCTTTATCTTGGACTTTGAAAGCATTAATGTCAATGTCAAGAAAACAATTCATGGTGTCTTCTTCTTCTTCAATCATATGTGGAGTTCTAAGTTCCCTGGAAATCTTAATATTCTATCCTTCAAAGTTAAAAGTAGAAAATGATAAATCACACTATATGCTACCTCCCATAGAAGCACTCCACTTTCTTGATAGTAACATCCCATATTGGGGAGGAATATCCACTACCAAGACACTCATGGTCAATTGTTTGCTAGGGTATGTAGCCAATCTGTAAGGTAGAGACTTGATAGTACCCAGAATTGGTACTTCCCTTGAATCCATTGATTGACATCTTCCATGAGGTGTATCCACCTTTAACCCTGATGATTTCATAACCTCAGTAGGCATGATAGTGTTTGATGCTCCTGAATAAATCATACAAACTTTTAACAACTTTCCATTTGTCTAAAAATTCAAGAAGAAAGGATCAACTATTCCTACTGTAGTACTAATAACATTTGTATCCACAAAAATTTGGGGAATTTCATAAACAATCTCCTCATTACAATTTTCATTTTCATCATTCACAGTTGCTACTTGTTTCTCAACCCTTTCTATTTTTTGGGAGTCTATGGACACCACACCATTCACCCAATTTAGGGCCTTTTCCTTATGCTCTTCTATTCTCATCATTTCTAGAAATGGAACTTTAACAGTAATCTGAGACAAAAATTTTCTTATATCAATTGGAACATATTTTGAATCATAGACATCTGGCTTCATACTTACAACTTCTTTATCAGCATTTTGGATGGAATTTTAATACAGGTTCTTCACTATGGGCTCTATCCTCCTTTTGCAAAGCTGGAACAACTTCAACCATGGGTTTGGATTTTACCTTATAGAAAATGTTAGGCTTAGTAATTTTCTTCATTTTGATCTTATCAATAATATCAACATCCTTTAACTTATTCTGGGATGTCTTTACATCTTTCTCTATTTTCTTCATGAAAATACAAGCAGGCTTTTGATTTGGATTACCAACTACTCTATTTCTTAGGTTATAACTAGTTTTAGCTTCAGTTACCATATTTTCTATTATCAAGGAAATTTCCTCATCAGATGGCCTTCTCAAAACAACTATTTCTTTACCCTTCAAAACATTACACTGAATGTTATCAAGCTCACTATCCTCATCTGAAAAGACTTGTTGATGGTATGATTCAGTTTTGCTTTTGGAATTCAAGATATCCTAATTTTCATCTTCTTTAGAGGAGTCAACTTTATCATAGACATGGGAGGAAATCATTCCACATCCCTGATCATCATAAGGCTATTCCTCATTACACTCCTGCTCCTCTTGTGAAGAAACACTTTGGGATATGACACAATAATTAGGATCATGTGGTGATTGACTAACAATACACCATGGGACATCTTCCACCACATTCATTGAGTTCCTTTGCAATGGATTAGGGGTCCTATCATTTGGTTTGTCTTTCCTCTCAGGAAGGATAGGCTTCCCATCTCTCCATTAAGTATTATATGGATAGTTCTGCATTCTTGGTAATTTTTTGAAATTATTAAAGGCAGGCTTATCTCCTCCTGCAACTTTATTATTTCTTTTATCACCAAGCTTTATTTCCTTTATTGCCTTCAATAATTTGTTTAAGATGTCATCATCCTTTGGCTTTACACTCATAGGTTTCCATGGCTCTTTTATGTTCAACAATTGTGATTTATTATCTTCTCTTCTTCCCAATTTTCTTGAAATCCTATGGTTACTCTCTATGTTTATAGGTAATTTATAGGCTTCAACAAGACTTCTTGTGTTCTTACCTCTCAAAAGGTAGTCCATCTTAGAGTCAAAGGCATTTAAATAGGTGACAAGACAAACTTTTTCATCCAATTGGATGACTTGCAAGAGTTTATGCATGGCCTTTTGGAATCTGACATTAAATTCAACAACATCCTCATTGAAATTTTTCTTAATGTTATTAAACTCATTTAACATAAAACCCTCTTGTGTTTTATCCCCATACTGTTCCTTGAAATAATGCCTAAGTTGATCCCATGAGCCCATGCTACCATGTGGCAAATCCCTAAACCAATCCATTGAATCTTCTGTCAGGGATTGAATAAATAACTTCATGATAACATCATTAGGCACAATGTTATAGTCATCAATCATGTGAATAAACTTTTTTAGGTGCTCCTCACAAGTGACAACATTAGTCCCAATGAATTTGTGAAGTTTCTTCCTAATTTCTTCAGGGATGGGGTTAGGATATCTGGGGATGTCAGTAAAAACCAACTGTTTACATCTTTCATGAATAAGCCTTTTATTGAAAATACCATTACCTTGGGATGTAGATGCATTAGTGTTTGTCATGGCAGAAATACTAAGCCCTCTTAGTGGGGGAACACCAGTTGTCTGGTTGGCCATATTTGCAACATTTCCTCCTTGTGTCATAGTAGAATTAGCAAAGTTAGTGGGTCCTGCAAACTGTCTAAGAAAGTCTATCTTTTTTTTCATTTCTAGTGCTGAAGCTTCCAATTGTGCTTTTTCCAATTCTTTAGCTAGCAATTCCTATTCCCTTTTGGCTTTGTCAAGGTCTGCTTCCAACTTTAAAGCTAAATCTATGGAGAGTTTAGGGCCTATAGGTTCACTAGTTGAAATGCCCACAACTTTTTTTTTTCCTTTATCTCTTGGATCCCTTGTTACAAACACTTTTTGGACAATGGGTTGTTCGCTTGTCTATTCAGGAATGAGAACATTATTTATGGCTTCTAAATTTAATAGTTGTCTTTTTAACTAGTCAGCCCTTATCATGGAATGCCTAATTTTCTCTTCTCTTTCCCTTTCTCTCTTCTACCTAATAGCTATTTGTTCATGAATTATTCTTTCTAATTCATATACTTCATCAAAATATCCTTAGAGTCAGGTAAAGTTGTTTTAGAGTCAACCTGTTATGTTTGAGGCTCTTCCTATTGATCCCGAGATTCATGGAGGCCTTGGGGTAATGATGAACCAAGGGTGAAAGGGGGGACAAAATCCTATCCAGATCTAATTTTACTTCTAGATCTCCTCTCCCCTCCATACCATTTTTTAGGAATTATTCTCCTATTGTGGGGCAACTTTTCACCCTCTCTTTCTATAGGGGAATAATAATCTTCATATTGATTTAGACCAAGATCAACAACCTCTTCATATTCTAAGGCTTTTCCCTCCTGACTAGGAGGAGCAAGGATTTCTTTCCTTGAGTTTCCTTTTTGCTTCCAAGTGAGGGACATGTCATTAGTACTTTTTTCTCTACTAATTTGACCTCACCTAGATGTAGCTAGGAGCTCACCCTACAAATTTTCTTCTGGGTGTTCCTTCCTCCAAGACCTTGTATTTTTTAAACTCATTGTGATATAGTAATACTTTACTTTGCACTAGTTACAGAGATATTTATAGTTACCACCCAAGCCAAATGGGATTTTCTATGATTTAAAAAAATTAGGAAAGGTAGGAAAAACTTTGAAAAGGAATCAACTCTATGTTCAAAGGTAACCAACTAGATTTAAAAATAAGTAGGCCAGGAGTCTAGCTCAACTTGTACCTGCATTATTTTACATAAATCTTACAACATCCCCAGCAGAGTCACCATCTTATTATTTCTTCAAAAGATTTTACACTCCATGAGATACCAATATGCTTATGATTGATATTAAGGAGGGGTTAATTCCAAATGTGGGAACTCTATAAGTAACTAGACCAACTATAGTGAGAAGACTGCCCTCTTCTCTTTTGGCTCTGCAAAACCAAGGCAGGTGCACCTAATCCAATAGATACAACTCTATTCCTTACTCAGTACTAGATCTTACAATAGATAATAGTGAGAAAGTACTAAATAACAACCTATTATTCATTATCTCTCCATCACTGGATAAAACAACTATATAAAGTAAATACAAATTTAAAATATTGGTATTGATTAAATGTTTAGGATTACAAAGATTTTGATCATTCCCCACAAAGAAAGGATAGGAAAATACAGGCCAGTGCGTTATGCATTGGGAAAAATATCAGAAGACAGAATGAATACAAAGATGTTTTGAGAATAGCTACCCTTTGAACATAAATACAAACAACCCAATTATTTCCTGCTTATAGAAAATCCTCAAAGAAATTTAGTGAACATGCATCCCACCTTGAGAAATATTTAATCCAACCCTAGATCAGAACTTAAAGCCAAATACATACATATAAATCTCTAAAGATTAAAATATTCACAGAATAAATACAGAGAGACAAATATTTGAGATTTGTATTAAGTATAACCTTGATTATTTGTATACATCATATTCTAAACAATAAGCATGCAAGATAGCAGTAGCAACCTCTAATTCTTCTCTATTTCTTGATGAAAAATAATACAGAATGTTACAATCCTTAACTGAGGGTTAGGATTTCAAAATTTCTATCTTCTCAAAACCTAAACTCTCAATGCCTAGAATGATCGTGGAAAATCCTTTATATACAAGGAGATGCAACAAGCTACCGATCATTCTGGGATTTACAAAATTCTAACGTAAAATTTTTTTACACCAACCCTACTGGGTTTACAATAAATACATCAATCAAAATTGGTGAGATATTTAAAGATGAGCCACCTTGCTTTATGTCTTCAATTCTGTCCTTGACTTCTTTCAACAAATCTTATTGCAATTTCTTCGCTGTTATTCTTGCAATAAATACATCTTTTCTCTCAACCACCTTTCAAGACTCAAAAGGTTATAATCTGCATCTAGCTCAAGAAGTAGGTGGAGTATCTACTTTTTTTGCATGAGGTATGTATTGATATCTCCACCTGTTATACACCTCTTCACTTGGGAACTCAAAATTTACAAACTTAGCTTTCTCAGTAGATAATTGTTCCAATTCATTCTCTATCTGATTGACCTCATGCTGAATAAAATCAAACTTTGATTTTGTGGTCATTAATAGTTTGATGGTGCTAATAAAGGAATAGGTGTCATTTAAGACACCAATTCTTCTCTCTAAGAGAAGTGCATCCATCTCCTCTCTCCATTTATATAATTCTTTCAATTCTTCTCACTCTGTGAGAATAGTTGGTATCAATTCATAACTTGAAATCATTAGTTTCCCTCTGAACATACTTGATCTCCTTTTGAAATTATCAAAAATAATGTCATACTCCACTATTTTTGTCATAACCTGGTGCACTGGCTTAATCAGTGGATCAGGATCCTCTTGGCCTTTTGAGAACAAATGAAATAACTTCACACTTGGAGACCTCTCAATCCATCTTTTCAAAATTGGTGCCATCTCAGTCTTATCCTTTTCCAAAGTTGTAAACAAAACATGTAACCTACTGACATGATAAAAGAAAATTAAGGGCTTCAAATCATGTGCAAACTACATTATTGTATCTGTCATCTTTTTCTCATACTTCTAGTTTACCAAAGATGTGGCCTTCACATGTTCATCCTTTTCTTTTTCCAACTGCACCCTTATTTCTCTTAAATTATTAGTTTCTTCAGTTAATCTTTTCTTCTCCCAACTAACTCTTGTATCCAAATTCATTTCTAGGAATGGTGATGGTGGAAATTGAATGATAGGGCTCAATGAAGAAGCCACTGCCAGCCTATCAGCTATCATTAATTGGGGTGATATGTGATCCTTTGGTCCTGAAAACTCTATAATCAATTTATCTTTCTGGATCAATTCTATTTTAAGCTCATTATAAGACTTAAGGACAATTTCAAACTTAATTCTTGGCTCTTCTTTTTCTTGTGCCTCTTTCTCTGCTACTTTCACATTAAATTTAGCAGTTTCAAAAATGAGACTTGAAGCCTCTACATTGGAATTCTCACCTACTTGTTTCACTAACAAATTTCCAACATACACTAAAGAGAGAGCCTCTCTTTTTCCTTTGTTTTCTTCCCTCTTAAGGGACCACATTACCAAGGCTTCATGATCATTTGAAAAAGAAATACCTCTAGTAGCTTGCAAAGCTTGTTCTGTAGTAGCAAGGGTCTTTATCTTGCTCTTCCTATTGCATCAGTAATATCCCATTCTGGTAGAATCAACACCCCTATAGTATGGACCATAGCCCTTCCCTCCTCAGGAGTAATCTTCTCAAACTACTCCATCATCATAGTTTCAATTTCAGTTTCAATCTTTGTTATGTCCTAATCAAGGAACTCCTCTTTCTTCTTTTAAAAAATTTCTTTAAACTGATTTATCTTCATTCTCCATAAAAATTGAAAAAATTCCCTAGTCCTTACAAACTTGTCATCATTAACAAAAGAATCACTAGCTTGTTTCAAAATAGGGTAAATTTTCTTACCCTCAAACTTTGTAATAGTTAAATCCATTTCCACCTCCTTAGGTGCCTCCAACATTTCCTATTGTAATTCATCATTGGAAACAAAAATGTTTCCTTCACTACTCATTTGTACTAACTGTTCAGCTACCCCATGTTCAACTAAGTGTAAGGGGGATTGAGAAGGAGAATAAAAATTTTGTCCTAACCCTTATCCCTCCTTTCTCTGCCTCTTAGGAGAGGGTCCCTACATTGCTGGATCATTCATAAGCCAGTTTCCTCCTGAAGTAGAAGGGAAATGCTCACCTATTTGCTGTGTTGGTAGAAGAACAATATAACCACTTCTCTTTTGTATAGTGTGAGTTCCTCTGGGGGTTAACTTCGTAAACCTAGGTTGACTCAAAATCTTTTTGGCTCTTTCAGGATCTACCTTACTAAGCATGGTTTTCTTCTCATTCATTGCATGCATGATGCCTTCAAAATGATCCATAAGGGCATCTACTTTCCTAGCCCATGGCTGAAATCCCTTCAGTGGGTCATAAGTTTTATCAAAGTTTCTGATAAAATATATAGTCTTCTTGTAGATCACCCACTTCTCCTTCTTAATTTCTTGATTTTGGAGGTCAAAATAATTTCTTATGATATCCTCAGGAAAATTGAATTGGTGCTCGATGAGAGCACACCTTATCTTCTACCTAAAAATTCCTGACAAAAAACCTTCGGTGTCTACACATCTGGCTATAGCTATAGATATCCTGTAGGGTTGTAAAACTTGGTTTAAATCTAGCCATCCTTTTCTTAGTGATGACATATTGATGTGAAATTGTTGTATCTAGGAACAAAGTTCCCCTTACTTTACCAATGAGAGTAGTCTCCTATAAGTCACCAATCTGCCTCAAGATTTTTGCATACCCTAATTTCAATGGGACCTGATAAGGAAAAATGTATGCTACCTTCCTACAACCATATACCTTGAAAAATGTAGAGACTGGATACAATATTATATCACCAAAATTGTGAACTATAGTAATATCTTTACAGTATTCCTTTGGCCTAATCAATCTTAACAATTCTCTTGGAATTCTAGGATTGTCAAAAAATAATAATTTTCTAAGCCTTGAGGCAAAATCTTTGTCAAATACAATAAAACTAGCATCAGTTCTATGCCATGACAAGGTTGTAATCCATTGCTAAACTGGGAGAGTTTCCCCATTCCTCTCTTTGACAATATTGACTATTGAATTGAAAAACTTCTCACTCGTGTACAATAACATATGCATGATCATAGAATACTATCCAAAGGGCCTACTAACCTTCATGTTATTTATTCCCATCAATCCCTCATGGATTAGGTCAGCTAAGTGAGAGGAAAAGTCAAAGATTAAGTCCAATTGGGGATGTAGAGACTGGACCATCATAAACATATATGGAACTAGCATAAGAGTGGCCTCATCATGCCCCAGGATTGGAGTTAAAGACTTATAAAAAACTTGTGCATTTTTTCTAAACAAATCCAACCTAAAAGGCTCTGGTGTACTTGGGCTAACAACACACATTGAGCCAATTTGTTCCATAAATTCCCCTAAGGGCTCTATTCTTAAGTAATTCCTTTGAGCTTCATACACCTCAATGAACTCATTAAAATCTATTTTTTCTAACCCAATAGAAGGGTCATTTAATGAAAATACTTCTCTGATCTCATCATCTGTGATGCTGATTAGGTCATCTCCCTTCACATCCTTGAGACATTTAGTTACAGGATCATCACATTTAGCAATTTGGATCAATAATTCTGCATCCATAAATACTCCAGGGACAACCAACTTCCCTCTATGAAATTGCCAAATATTACTAAGGGGGGCACATGAATTCCTCTATGAATACGCTAACCTAAACAAAATGAGACCATTATGATTTTCTCCCACCTTAGCATCCCTCATCTAGTTCCCTCTGTCATGGATTCCTTCATCTATAGAGTCCCTAGGGTTTCTTGGGACCAATTCCTTCATTCTTGTTGCCTCATTGTTTGAATGTGGGAGCAATTGCATCAAGTCCTCAAAAACACCCCTATGTTTATACTATGTCTTCCCAGACAAGTTCCTCTTTGGCAACATCTTAACTAGGGATTTTTAAAACAATGTGCAAATACTAGAGAAAACCCTAAATATTACGATCTAATCAACATAATTCCCTTACAATTTCCTCAAAGCCTTAATCAATTCCTGAATTTAGAAAAATGACCTACTAGGCGCTTGCAAAACTCTGCTTGATATCACTCTAGAAAAAAAACTAGTTTGCCAAGATGCTTATGAAAGAGGTAAAGAATGCAACTATCAAATTGGGGTAAATAATGTCTTTCCAACCATTTGCAATTCATCTGCACGTAGCTCATTAAGCTCACCATTACTGAAAACTGGTGGTTTCACATTCATAGGACATGAGCAACGTCACAGAGAAAGAATTCAAATTTGAACCATCAATCCCATTGTCCATTTGGTGCATCAGATGGTTAACAAGCTCAGTAGCATAACCCTATGTTAGTTTTCCCTAGATCAGTTTTCGACCAATGAGAACATTTTAAAAATAGCATGTGCAAAAACTTTAACTTATCTTAGGCTTTGAGCGGGGCAGAGAGGTGTCAATTTGTCACTAAAGAACTAACAGAAACATGTCAGGGCTGCTTGGTTGAGACATATCTACAACCGTCGATGCACTTCAATCAAAAAATCATCACAATCTGCAGACTTTGGCCCCACTTCCACTTTTACAAAGCTTTCATCAAATCAACAAATGTCATATTTCAAAAATTGGTGGGTGGGCCCTTCTCTTTCAGTACCAAACATCCTGACGACTACCACATCACAACACATTTCAACCAATAGGAAACACCCATATTAGTATGACATGGCAATTTACAGCCCACTGCTTATCGGATCCTTATACATAATCAGACGGTCATCACTATACCACAAACTTAAATAAATCACATCTTTCTTCAATGGTATAATGACAACCATAAGATTCATCTATGCTTTACCCTTTGAAAAGTCAAACCCCACAGCTACTACGTCATGTAAGACAAGTGTCAACAAAAGTAACTGCCATGAAAAAAAGATGTCAGAACACTGTAGCATCAGAGAAGGTCTTGATTAGATGCTTGTTGCTAAAGCACGATGACTAAAAAGTAGTCAACTCAAGCCAATGATATAATGACAACCGTTGATGCAATCCATTGTTTATTCGCCAACACTCCTTTGAAGATGGGCTTGCCTAGATAGATGTCCCTTTGTTGCTAAAGCGTATGTCAGAAATCTGACAACTAGAAGTGTTAAGGTTTAATGATAGCCACTAGTTTTAAAAGGTTAATCACTGGGAAATGTTAACAGGAAACTTAGGCTTTGAAAGAAATATTAAAAAGGGACCCTGTTTCAACAACCTAGTGACATAACATGTAAAGTGGTCATTTTAAGAGGGATCAATATTGCACATGTGTATTTAGAAATTAGTGAGCCAAAAAGGTAACACTCAAACATAACAATGTTAAGATTGGCTAGGGTTTAGATCAAACTAGGGTTTTAGCCATAATAATACCTCATAATTTAGGTCTAAGAATCAAATTTTCAAAAGTTTTAGCATGAGGATGAAATTTTTTAGAAATGTGCTAACAATCCCAAATGCTAATCAAGATAGTAATGATGGATTGCCATGTGCTCTTATATACACTAGGGCTAGTTGGATTATTTATGGATTCTTGCAACCATTCAATTTCTCTATTAGTGCATGAAAATAGTTCTACAGGGGGAATTCATGCATCTACCATGTGTGATGTGCGATTATACATATATGATAGATAGAATATGTATATGTGAAATATTTTATTTACTGTCAAATGAAGTCTACATATATGTATGTTTTCCTAATTTAATTGAAAATAAAATTAAAGTATGCACATTTCGCTACATTATTTCAAAGTAAAATCAATTACATAAACTACATTTAAATGTAAATAGACATTTACTATTCATATGTACACACACATGTACATGTGTATATATATATATGTACACATATATTTGTATGTGTATATATACATACACATGCATATATATACACATGTGCATCTATAATATGACATGTACACATGTACATGTATGTATATGACATGCATACATATCATATATATATAGAGAGATATATATGTCATGTATATATATACATGACATATTATATATCTATATATATAGATATATAATATGTCATGTCTATATATGACACAAGAGCGGGACAGCAGGGGCTGAAATCGGCACACCCTAACCTGATCCACCTTGCACAACAACACGCAGAAGCAATAGCAACATAGTGGGAGAGAGAAAATGCAGGATCATTCATATATTTACTTCAAATAGATTCATACATGTCAGGCTATAAGGCATTCCCGATTTGAGCCATATATTACAATGAATTATAGAAGTCCTCAAACATGTGAGGATCTGCCAAATATCTCTAACTTCTATCTTCTATCTCCTATAAAAAATGACTCCCTAAACTCAAACCAAAAAACTACATTTATACAAGAGGCTATTGAACTGAGTCTACTTTTAGATCCATAATTAACAAAAGGAATGACCAGATCTAGGTCCACACACTCCCCAATGATGGATACCAACATTAAATCCACAACCCAAATTAAATGCACAAGTCATCCTCAATAGAAACTCAAAAGAAACCCCTTAGTAAGAAAAGCCAACCGAGTGTCAGAGAGAGAACCGACCAATACCGACGAACAAAGGAAACTGAGAAACACCAAAGAAACTCATTCAAAGAAGGAACTGAGCAACACAAACAAACTCAAATATGTTTTTGGTGACATAGGATTTCCAAGGATCTGAGATGCTCCTGGATCAGACACCTGGGGTTATTTGAAATGATTCTCTGAATCATTGAACATGTATGATCTGAGATGCATCCAACTCAAACTATGAAATACATGAACTATCTTCAATCAGTGTATTCTTCCACTTTACAAGATATTCCATATACTATTTACTTCTTGTTCTTTTGCTAATACTTTCCTCCAAAATCTGCTCAATTTCTTCATTCAGGTTCTTAGGATAATCCATCAGTACTCTCATGTCTTCATAAGGTTCTTGATACTCATACAAATCAATAATATTGAATATGGGTGATATGTCCATGTCATCAAGCAACTAAATATCATATGAATTTCCACTGTCAAATTTCCTCAAAATCTTGCAAGGTCCAAACTTCTTCATTTTCAACTTCCCATATGTTCCAACAGGAAATCTAACTTTCTTTAAATGAACCATTACTTCATCTCCAATATGAAAGTATTATGTCTTCTTGATCTCTCAGCTCTATCTTTTTATTTCTCATTACTCTTTTCTAGCTTGTGTTTCACATCTTCATGTAATGTCTTCATGTACTCAGCAAATTTTACTCCTCCATCACTTCTTTTTCTTTCACCATTAATGTCTCTCAAATCTGATATACATCTCAGTTGTATGCCATTTAAAATCTCTAAAGGTGTTTTTCCAGTACTCCTATTTACTGAATTATTGTATGCAAAATCTTCTTGTGCCAACACAGAATCCCAATTACTTGGTGTGTCTCCAACTAAACATCTCAAAAGATGACCCAAGCTTATGTTCATAACTTTGTTCTATCCATCGGTTGGTGGGTGAAACTTAGAACTATATTTCAACTCAATGCCAAACTTCTTCCAAAGGGTCTTCCAAAAGTATCCAACAAATTTATTATCTTGGTCAGAGATAATACTCCTTGGTAATCCATACAATCTAACAATTTCCTTAAAGAAAAGGTCTACTACATGCACTGCATCTAATGTCTTTCTACAAGGTATAAAATGTGCCATTTTAGAAAATCTATCCACAACCACAAATATAGAATCATTACCTCTTATTGTCTTTGGTAAGCCAAGAAAAAAATCCATACTGATGTCAGTCCAAGGTTTCTCATGTACAATAATCAATGTATATAATCCAATATTCTGACTAACTCCTTTTTCAACATGACAAACTCCACAACTTTTCACAAATTTCTGAACATCTTTGTACAACTGCGGCCAAAAGTATTTCTCCTTAAGAAAATTCAATGTCTTATTAACACCAAAATCTCTAGCCAAACTACTACTATGTTTCCCTTTTATCCAATTAGTTCTCATTGCTCCTTTCCATATACACAAATGAATACCTTTAAACAACATACTTTCTTGAATAAAATATTCATCCCATTTAGTAGTTAGTTGATCTTGAATAGGTGCTTTGCACTTTCTCCACAGCTAAAAAAAAAAGGATCAAATTCATAAGAATCTCTCATGTCATCAAAACCTAGAACTTCAATTTTCATCTCACTCATCAAAGATATTCTTATACTCAATGCATCAGCAACTTGGTTAGTGACTCCACTCTTATGCTCTATCGCAAATGTATAACTCTACAAATACTCAACCCATTTCATTTGTCTTTGATTCAACTTATTCTGACTACCCAAATACTATAAAGCCTTATGATCGGTATACAACACAAATTCACTCAGCATCAAATAATGTCTCCATTTATTTAGTGCTTGAAAAATAGCATAGAATTCTTGATCATACACATAATATTTCCTCTTTGCATCATTTAAATTTTCACTAAAGAAAGCAACAAGTTTACCTTCTTGACTCAACACAGATCCAATTGCACTACCACTTGCATCACATTCCACTTGAAATACCTTATTAAAATTAGGCAATGCCAAAATAGACAATTCAACAACATTCTACTTCAGAGTCTCAAAACGTTTATCATCTCCATGTGTCCACTTGAATTCTCTTTTGTCTCCTCTCATAATCTCAGTCATAACATTACAAATTGAACTGAAATTCCTAATGAACTTTTAGTAAAAACTTTCCAAACCATGAAATGATCTTATCTCACTAGCATTCACAAGTGTAGCCCAATTCAAAATAGCTTCAACCTTTTCAGTATCCATTTTCAAACCAATAGGTGAAATTACAAATCCAAAATACACAATCTCCTCTTTCATGAATGAACACTTTTTTAGATTTATCAGCAACTTTTCTTATTTCAATCTCTACAAAACTTGTCTAACATGCAACAAATGTTCTTCTTTGGTCTTACTAAATATCATAATATCATCAAGATATACAATCACAAACTTACCCAAGAATTTCTTCAAAACTTCATTCATCAATCTCATAAAATTAGTTGGTGCATTAGTTAAACCAAAACACATAACCAACCACTCATACAAACCTTCTTTTGTCTTGAATGCAATCTTCCATTCATCACCTTGTTTGATTCTGATTTGATAATACCCACTTTTCAAATCAGTTTTTGTAAAATACTTTGCTCCAGTCAAACTGTCCATTATGTCATCCATTCTCAGTATAGGAAACCTATACTTCACTGTTATCTTATTGATTGCTCTGAAATCAATACACATTTTCCATTCTCCATTATTCTTAGGTTCCAATACAATAGGTACTACAAAAGGACTCATACTTTCTCTGACAAACCTTTTTCAAACAATTCTTGAATCTGTTAGTTCAATTCTTGATTCTTGGTAGGTGTCAACCGATGAGGTGCCTTATTTTTTAACTAGCTCCAGGGATTAGATCCATGCAATGATCAATGCTTGTCTTTGGTGGAAAACCATTAGGTACATTATTAGAAATGATTTCACTATACTCAGTGAGTAACTTATTAATCTCCTTAGGGATTCTATCCTCTATTTTCTTACTCAGTTCATTACGAATCATAGAAAACTTTCTTCTTTCCATCAAGAAAACTTTCAGAGATGTGCAAACATTACTAACACGTTCTTCCATCAAAGGTAATGATATTTTTCTTCTTCTGTCAGCCCAAATAGTATATTTATGCAATCTCCTATCATATATAACATGTGTATCATATTGCAAGGTCTACCCCAAAAAATATAACAACAATCCATAGGCATCATATCACACAACCCCTTATCATAGTATTTTCCAATTTTTAAATTCAGCTAACATTATTCACTTACCAAGAGTGTATGCTCATCTTTGATCCATGAAATCTAATAGGGCTTCGAATGTTCCAATCTTTTCAACTACAACTTTGTGACCATTTCCTCAGATGCCAGATTCTCTGAGTTAACACTATCAATGATTACCTTTCAAAATTTATCATAAACTCTACATCTGGTCTTGAACAAAATTTTCCCTACCGGATCTTCCTTTTTACCTTCCTTCCAAAGTGCTCTCCTTACCATCAGGTTATTTTCCTTCTCAAGTTCATTCAGTGACTCTTTTTTCACCAAAGCATTTCTACTACTACCAGCCTTCTTACTTGCATGTGTACACTCAAATGATCTATGTCCTTCTTCTCCACAATTGTAACAAGTTCCTCAGAAACTTCCTTTGTTATAACCACCTCGTTAGTTGCCACCTCTGCCTCTAGATGAACTTTCACCTTTCCACTCGGTCTTGCCTTTATCCAGATTTGTCTTTTCTAGTTCAGATCTACTATTTTCACCATTAGATCTACATCTTTCTCTAGGGAATCTACTACCTCTACCTCTTTGTATTTGTTCATGTCTCTTGTTCAATTTCTCCTCAACTTTCAATGCAAATTGATAAGGCTCTTTAATGTTCTCCAATTTGACGAAACTGATTTCCTCTTAGATGGAAACTCTCAAACCATTTAGGTATCTAGAAAATCTTTCCACATCATCTTCATCATGTGCATATCTGATATCTAATCTATAGAATTCGTTAGTATAATCACAAGGTAAGAACTTTCCTTTCAATTTATTCACTATTTTCCTCCATACCTTGATTTTTTCTTTGCCTTTCCTCTTGTTTTCCTGCTCCAGATGTTTCCACCATAAGGATGCATGACTCATCAACTTTGTGCTTGCAATTTTGACTTTCTTGTCTTCATGTACATTCTCATACTCAAAGTACATTTCCATCTCAGTGATCCAATCCACCAATTCATTAGAATCCAATTTTCCACCATACTTAGGAGGGTTAACATGTCGTGTAGACTTCAAAGTTGTCAAAGCCTTCAAGAATCTTTCCTCACCCTGATCCATCATAGGTGCATGTTCTACATTCACTTGATCTTCCTCAACTTCATCATCACTAACATCTTCAAGATGTCTTCCACTTCTCTGGGCTATTTCAATAGCTTCTAATCTAGCAGTAAGTTGTCCCAACATGTCTACCAATCCTAGGTCTGCATATCACCTCCCACAAACCATATTGAAACCCCTTTGTAACTGTAGGTAAAATTGCAATATGCTACCCCACAATAAATTAACTATGGATTCACAAGAAGGAACCTTCAAATATACATTTGCAAAGCTAGATCCAGATCTCATGTTGCTCTAATACCACCTGACACAAGAGCGGGATAGGAGGGGCCAAAATTAGCACACCATAACCTAATCCACCTTGCTCAACAAAATGTGCAAGAAACAACAACATAGTGGGAGAGAGAAAATGTAGGATCATTCATATATTTAATTCAAATAGATTCATACATACCAGGTTGTAAGGCCTATTAGGAATGGGAACACTGAGAAGGGGGCTGAATTAGTGTTCACTATACTCAATCTTTTTACTTTACTCTTTAATGCTTAAGTACTAAAATGAAAAGAAACATGAACTCAACACATAACAAAAATATGGTTATGGGGAAACCCAAATAGGTAAAAACCTCGGTGGGAATTGACACCCACTAATATTATGCACTAGTGTATTCTGATCCTTGTTAGAATATCCTTAACCATGTTAGGAATTATCTTTACATTACTTTTAGTATAGTGACCTTGTTAAGGGTCAGACCCTGTTAGGATTATTTTATAATAAACCTGTTAGGAGTGTGGACACATTTTCCTAGAGCTCACTACTCAAGTGGTGAAGGCTACAACCTTCAGATCTCAGATACACACTATATCTCCAGGATGAACTGATGTTGTGACACTACTTGTCAGATCAATTCCTATGACGCGCTGATGCTTTGACCTCTTGCAAAGCTCTAGTACATCTTATCAAATCTTTTCACACTTCTTCTTTTCTTATCTAAACTCTATATCAACATCCCTACTTTATTACAAAGGCACATCTTATATTTATATGTGCTACCAATACAATTAACTAGGTCAACATATAACTTATTACAGACAATGCTTCCAAGTGAATTGGCTCAAGCATGTTTACAAACAAAATTAATTACATGTCTACAACCTAATTACAATAGGCACATAGCCTTTACAAAACAATATTATAGTCACTAATTAAATTACCAATAGGCAGCTGCATACACTATTCTATTTTGGCATTCACTGGTTGTACCTCTTCAACTGTCTGTATCTTTGTCATACGGTCTCATTTGATCATGCACTCTTAGAATTAGAATGAATACATACATACAAGATGAAATTCAAGGGTGCATACCATAACTCATTCATACACACGTGCATTGGTGCTCTGATCTACTAGTGCACTACTAACTATCACGTCTTCTATACTTAGCCAAATTATGATCTTCTAATGATGTGCGTTGACTCAAAAACACTTTATGACTTTGTTTCCATAATGAAAACATTATATCTAGTCATATATGATAGTATAGTCAACTTGCCAACAATCTCCTTTTTTTTCATTGATGGCAACAAAGGAATATGGCATAGTTACTAATTGTACACAAAACTCTTTATCATACTCTAACTTATATCTCCCTTATACGTTTTACTATACATCTTCTTTACATATATGACTCCATATTCTATAAATTACTACCCCTTTGACATTGATGACAAAGGTGCCTCAACAATTGTGTCTCTACAAGTACTTATAGTGTGAGGACATCTAGATATGCTATTTGTAGGTTTTGGATCTGTTGCTTCCACAATGCAATTGGTGAATTAACAATTTGTAGATGGGTGCATAATGCATATTGTAGCTTCTTAATCTTCTCCAAGTCTATGGTAGGACCTTGATCATATGTCACCATGGTAGAATCAATCTCCTTAATATTTTGATTTAGAATATCTAGAGAGGGTGCAAGAGCACTCCTGAGTTGTGTTTTCCTTGCCCTTATCTTAGACATCTCTTTCTCAGCTTTTTCAATCTTATCTATCTATCCTTGGTACACATTATTACACATGTTGATGTATGTGGAGGGATCATTCACTAATTTATTAACATTTTATATTATTACCTCTTCCTCTTCAATCTTCTTGAAATGATCATCTGTCAGCTTATCCTGATCCATATAGTCAACAATAATATTTTTGCCTTTTGCTGAAAATTCCTTCAAGGATGCTTGACCAATCTTAAGGCAACTTAGGTCAAGTGCAAAGTTTCTAACAAATTCATTTATCCTCTTCTTCATATACTTCTCTTCTACAACTTGAGATGAAAATTCTTCCAAACTAGAAAAATTTGTCTTGAAGGCTGTAGGGATGTGGCTAACATCATCAACTATATTGACCTTAGACACTTTCTTGTCTGAAGGTAATAAATTGTTTAATATGTTGACTGATTCAACAAACAAGGGGTTACTCATTACCTATTTTTATTTTTCATTCTCCATGGCTAAGACACTGATCTTGATCAGGTCTTCTTCTCCTCAAGAATCCAAACTAGTGGTGTCTAGTGTCAATCTTGTCAACAATGATGTTGAGGGTGATGGAGTGATAGGAGTGCTATCCACCACTTCTAAATTTACTCTGATTATCATTTGAATAGATGGCTTATCTTTTGGTTCAATTTATTTTACCTCTTCTTCTCCTTTCTTTTCTTTGACCTTTTCTTCCTCTTTTTCTATCTCTTTCTCTTCTTCTTTTTATGTCTCTTTTTCTTCTTTTTTTGCCACTTTTTTTGTCTTCTTCTCTTCTTCTTGTTTTAACTTGGGTGAATTGTTACCACATAGAATTTCAACTTCTTGTGTGCTCACAAAAGCTTCATCAAACTTATCCAAGTCTTTAGCTATGGCCACCATGACAATCTCTACATTATCAATAATGATAGTGTTGTCCTTTGGTGTCTCTATCAAGGGCATAGACTTTTCTACCTCTATAGGAGTTTCAACTATAGGTGTTGAATCTTGAGGACTTGTAAATGGTACATTTGTGGTCTCTAACTCCTTGGCCACCTTTGTGGGTGGGTACATGTTTCTATTCATGAAAACCTTCTCAAAGGATTTCTCTATCTATTTTGTTGTCAACTCAAAGTTCTTGTCCATTATATGCAGTGTTATTAGCTTTGTTCATAGATTTGTCTTTACCAAATCTAGAAATAATGATTTCTTTTCTAAGGAACACACCGGTAGAATTTCATCTAGAATCTTCTCTCTTATCCTAAGATCTTCTTCAATAGCTTGTTTCTTCAAGAATTCTAAGATGTTCCAAACATTGTCCAAAATGACTAATTTCAATTCCAAGGTTGTCCTTTTGAACTTTATCATATGTTTTATGATCATGCCATGAATATTTGACTTTTCAATTTCACTATATTTTTCATAAAACTTTCCTATCTGATCCAATCTTCATCAACAATCCTTGTACTCAAAACTTTAAGACTAGGTTTGAAACCTACCTCTGCAGGTGCTTGAGTATTGTTCCTTCTTCTTGTTGCTCATGAGGATGGATGACTTGTGCTAATTTCATTCTTCCTCTTAGGCATTACCTTATACTCTAGAGGAAAGGTAAGGTCAATTATTTTTGTGGGCATAGGAGGGACAATATCAGATTTTTCTTGTTTATCCTTAGGATCATCAAATTTCTCAATCTTGACCTTCTTTAACTTGGGATCATCTTCCTTTGCTTCTAAACCTGATGTGCTCTCAAATCCAAAATTCATCTTTTCTTATCTTCCTTTATCAAGGTCTTCTTGAGTTACTCCATGAATTCTGAGGATTTCATAAGTAACCTTAGCTACTTTTATTTTAGTTGTTGCATTGTTCAAAACAACATCAACTTCTCTTGTTTTCTCTTCATAAGTCCCCCATCTTGGTTCATTAGGGTCCTTAGGAGCTGATAGAAATACTTGTGCATATGCTTCTAGGACTTGGTCATCAACCTGATATCCAAGTGGATGGATCCAGTTTGTTCTTGGATCAACTACTTCCATTCAAGTTGTAACAGTTTCTACCATGTAACAAATAGAGTCTTTGTATTTCTCAACAATGCTTTCAGGAATCATGTATCTCATCTGCATTCTAATTTTGAATGTCTTAAATTCCATTGTCATGTAATCCATTAGTGTACTCTTAGTAGTTTCCTTAAAGGATATCTGTGGCATTGTAGGAATACTCTTGTCCAAATATAAATCTGACACCTTTCCAAGAATGTGGAAGTACATGTATATGATCAAAGACCCAAACCTAAATATTTTGGTCTTATCATGCTTAATGGCTTTAATGTTATCTAGCAGTTGTGCACGCATGATCTCACACATATTAACCTCACCATTTTATCTCACAAGTCTTATTTTTGGAAGAATTGTGGTCGTTGACACACAATTCACCTTGCTAGTATGACGAAACCTATATCCTAATATCATGGACATCAATTTTATGTCTTTTTCCTCTATAGGCTCTATAGCCACTCTGCACCTATCTCTTCTTGATTTGCATGTTTGCTCAACTATCTTCCTTACATCCTTACCCATTGGAAGAATGATGCCTATCCTTGAAAGGCCTATCATTTCATGAATTAGGTCTCTTGTAATCCTTACTAGTACTTCACCTATCCAGGATAGGTCATCATAAATTCTACTAAGAAAACTCTTTATCCATTCAAACTCATAGAAATCATATGTTGTAGCATATTCAATTATGGGATGGTTCTCTAACTGTGCAAACTCATCAAGGAAGGTTTTATCCAATTTCATAAAGGTCTCAATGTGTGCTCTAATTCTGTCAAGGCCTATTGGCTCCTTCTTACAATATATGTATGCACGAATGTCTTCAACATGCATAACACCCATAGGGGTTCAAGAGAATGCTCCTTTTAAATCATCTAGGGTAGATTTAAAATGGTGCCTCTTGAAAATGTATCTCTTCTTCTCCGCAATATCGAACAAAATAGGAGTAGCCATAACTTACATGTTTATCACTTCAATTGGATTTCCAAGAACATCTGACTCATTGCGATGGATTAGGGCTTCCGCAAATGATCAAATACACTTCTTTGTTGGTGAATCAAGCTTCAATCCTTCACAAACAACTACTATGGATTTTGTGCTCTCCAATAGTGCAAACTTGAATGAAATGAGTAATCTACAAGTCTCTATGTACTTTAAAGTGAAAATTTTTCCATTAATGCTTGCTGTGTAAACCATACTTTCTTTGAAAATTTCAAACTTTCATTCTACAACCAATAAGCTAGTGTTCTTTTACACATAGGTTTTGCTAGTATTCAAAGGGTTAAATCCAAAGGTACATACTATAAGGGTGGTTATACTGGCCGTGTAGGGGTCTAGAGCTAAATTAGCTCCCCCCAAGCCCCTGAGGGTCATTCATCCAGATATAGAGGGTGCGTCCACTGTGGATGAATCCAATACATGATCATCAACTTTATCCTTCTTTTCCTCTAACCAAATCATGCTCACATCTTCCGAAGCTTTCACAAACTTGACTTCTCATTTGGTATCCAATATTGATTCTTTTGGCTATTTAGGCCTTTCCTGACTCTGCATTCTTGATCTACAAAACTTAGAGATTTGTCCATCCTTGTTACAAGAGTGACAAATAACTGGAGGCCTTATATTCCTTAGCACATTGACATGGGTTACCAATTTACATTTTCTAGCTAAGTGACCATTATAGATACATATTTGACATGTAACATTTTGGGAAATTCTTGAATTTGGTTGGTTCAGATTTCTTTGATTATGCTGAGTCTTGTTCATCTGACTTGTTTTACAATTCATAGCTCTATGACCAAATTTATTGCATCAATAATAGTAACCATTGAAAGGTCTTACCTCTTCATAGTTCCTTGCTATATTTCCATACTTGTTACATGCATAACAAGTATGGTCCATGCTTGTTACATGCATAACAAGTACGGTCCATGCTTGTTACATGCATAACAAGTACGGTCTACTGGCTTGCACTCATCTTTGGATGGGTCAAAATTATCTTTAGTCTAATTTTCAGTCTTCTTAGCATCAGTAGAGTCTTTTGGTGCTTTGATCCTTTCTCGCATGTTATCAATGTGATTCTGAGCTTCATTGAATCCAATACAACTGGTATCTCCTTTAAGCTTTTTTGCATATAACTGTGACTCTATCAAATCAGAATTGGTGTGTAATTTTTCAATGTGATTCTTTCCTTCTTTTAATTCAAATTCCAAGCTTTCTTTGTTGTTTCTTAGTTCCAAGATTTCCATGTTTCCTTGCCTCAATTCTTCATTCAATTGAAGGTTCTCTTTCATTTGTTCATAATGGACTTCCTGATTGTTAGTGTGCTTATCATCCAACTCTTAAATTTAATCTTTTAGAGACATGTTCTCTTCATTTAGCTTTTTGACCATTATCCCTAAATCACTGGTAGAACATTCTTTTAAATATTTTCTTAGTCTTTTGATGAATCCTTGAGAATCACTAAATTTTTCTTTTAGTTCTTCAATTTCTTTTTCAGATATGTCCAGGTCTTCAAGATAGCTTCAAGATTTATTTTTAGATGTTTCATTTCTATCTTGTCCATGATCTCCTCAAGTGGTTAAACTTCTTTGCTAAGGACCAGAGCTCTGATACCAATTATTAGGAATGGGAACACTGAGAAGGGGGGGGGTGAGTCAGTGTTCACTATATTCAATCTTTTTAATTTACTATTTAATGCCTAAGCACTGAAATGAATATTAACATAAACAAGAAACATGAAATCAACACATAACACCAATATGGTTACGAAGAAACCCAAATAGGTAAAAATCCCAATGGGAATTGACACCCAATAATATTCTGCACTAGTGTATTGTGATCCTTGTTAGAAGATCCTTAACCCTATTAGGAGTCTTTTACAATAAACTTGTTAGGGGTGTGGAAACTCTATCCTTGAGCTCACTACTCAAGTGGTGAAGGCTACAACCTTCAAATCTCAGATATACACTATATCTACTGGATAAACTAGTGTTGTGATACTACTTTTCAGATCAGTTGCTATGATGAGCTAATGCTTTGACCTCTTGAAAAGCTCTAATACATCTTATCAAATCTTCACACACTTTTTATTTGCTTATCTCAACTCTATATAAACATCCCTACTTTATTACAAAGGCACATCTTATATTTATATGCACTACCAAAACAATTAACTAGGTTGGCCTATAACCGATTACATACAATGCTTTCAAGTGAACTAGCTCAAGCGTGTTCACAAAAAAATTTAATTACATGTCTACAACCTAATTACAATAGGTGCATAGCCTTTAAAAAATAATATTATAGTCACGAATCAAATTACCAATAGTCGACTACATACACTGTTCTATTCTGGCATTCATTGGCTGCACCTCTTCAACTATCTATATCTTTGTCATATGGTCTCATCTGATCATGTGCTCTTAGACTTGGCATGAATACATACATACAAGCTTAAATTCAAAGGTGCATACCATAACTCAATCATACACATGTGCGCTGGTGCTCTAATCTACTGGTGCACTTCTAACTGTCTAGTCTTATATACTTAGCCAAATTATGATCTTCTGATGATGTGTGCTGATTCCAAAACACTTTATGACATTATTTCCATAATGAAAACACTATATCTAGTCATATACGATAATATAGTTCACTTTCCAACAAGGCCTTCCTAGTTTCAGCCAGATATTATAATGAATTACAAAAGTCTTCAAATATGTGAGGATCTGCCAAATATCTCTAACTGAACTATCTTCTATCTCCTATCAAAATTGACTCCATAAACTCAAACCAAACAACTATATTTATACAAGAGGCTACCGAACTAAGTAAGCTTTCAAATCCATAATTAATAGAAGGAATGACTACATCTAGGTCCACATGCTTCCCAATGAAGGATACCAACATTAAATCTATGACCTAAATTAAACACAAAAGTTGGCCTCAACAAAACTCAAAAGAAACCTGTCGGTAAGAAAAGCCAACCAAGTGCCAGGCAAGCATCACTCAGCGCCACAAAAATAACTGAGTGCTAGAGAGACAACTGACCAACAATGGTGAACATAGGAAACTGAGCAACACCAAACCAACTTGATCAAAGAAGGAACCAAAAAACACAACCAAACTCAAATATGTTTTTGGTGACACAGGATTGCCAAGGACCCAAGATGCTCCTGCATCACTATATATAGACACACACACACACACACAGATATATATATATATATATATATATATATATATATATATATATATATATATATATATATATATATATATATATATATATATATATACATATATATACATATATATACATATACATACATATATATATACATATATATATATATATATATGTATATATATATCTATATATATATATATCTATATATACATATATATATATATATGTATATATATATATATATACATATATCAATATGTATATATCCATATATATATATATATATGTATATATATATATATATAGATATATATATATGTATATATACATATATATGTATATACACACACACACACACATATATATATATATATAGATATACATATATCTATATACATGTATATATACATATAGATATACATATATCTATATACATATAGATATACATATATCTATATACATGTATATATACATATATATATACATATATCTATATATATGTATATATACATATATATATACATATATATACACATATATATATCTATATATATATACATATATATGTATATATATATATATATATATGTATATCTATATATATATATATGTATATATATATGTATGTATGTATATATATGCATATATACATGTATGTATATATTCATATATGTATGTATATATGCATGTATATATGCATATATATGCAGATATACACATGCATATAAGCATTTATATACATGTAGATATATATGTATATATACATATATATATACATGCATGTATATATGCATATATATACATGTATATATATGGTTATAGACACATGCATATAACCATATATATACATGTACATATATATTCATATATACATGTATATATAAATACATATATATGCATATATATATATATATATATATATATATATATATATATATATATATATATATATATATATATATATATATATATATATATATATATACATGTATATATATGCAGATATACATACATATATGCATATATACATGTATAGACACACACACACACACACACACACAGATATATATATATATGTGTGTGTGTGTGTGTGTGTGTGTGTGTGTGTGTGTGTGTGTGTGTGTTGGAAACTACAATTGAAGCAATTATTGTGTTGTCATTGATGTCAAACCTTAACTGGTAAGACTGTTGCTATCTAAGAAAGTACTATATCTATCGAGTGATGAGAAGGATGAGGGTAAGGGTAATAACAATAGAACTTAGAGAAAGGTTGAGTTATTTAATAATTCAATGAGTACTTGATTATGTGGCACAATGATAAGATAATGTATTGTTTATCTAAGTAAGAAGAAAGACTAAATAGTAGGCTTAACTGAGCAAAAGTGAAGAAATCTAGTCTAAGCCGAGTGATGTTAGTGGCGATTGAGCTAGTATATGCTGAGTAAAATCAGTGTTGACTGACCATCAGTGTATTGCTGAGGGAGACATCACTAGCCAAAAGAAATAGTTTTGAAGTGGTGACCAAGATACATAGTGATAACCAAGGAGTTGAACATAGTATTGATCGAGCATCAGTAATTTACATTTTAGGAAGAATTCAGATTCCTAGTCGACATAGTTGAATTCTTGGATTATGTAAATAGTGTTGACTTTATTAATTGACTGTATGGAGCATTTAATGCACATTAAACCATTTTATTGTGATTCTAATTAAGAGACTAGATATGTCTCTAGAAGGATGGGTGAAGAACATAATATTGGAAGGGCTCAATGAATTTGACCTAACCCTAAGATCTATGAAGGAGATTGAGCGACAAAAGATGGATCTACCTATGCAGGAGGTATTAAGCGAAACCTAAGTGTGAGGTTGAAAAATCCTAGAGTTGTTGATGTTATTGACTGAATAAGAAGTAAGGTTGAAGGTGAAGGAGTTGATTAGAGTTGTGATTGCTTGAAGGGATTTATGAGGAGATCAGTGATGGAGATGGAAATGGAAATTAGTTAGTAAGCCAACATATATGTAAGAATTAGATCTGTTATTTGTAAAGTGAGTTGTATATTGTCAGATCAAACATTGTTGTTACTTTCTAACCATTGTATCAGTTAAAATCCTTTAATCAAGGTTTCATTCTAATGGAATGTACTTAAGTCCTCTAACAAGGCACACTCCTAATAGGGTGGTTGCAATCATTTAACAGGGTCACACCTAGCAATGTGTTTGTAAACCTTTCACAGGGTTGGCTTTTCACAGAGCTCACTTCAGAAGAGTGAATATATCAGTAACATGTTACAAAGAAGTTTTTCCCAAATTAGGTTTCCACTATGAATTTGGGTGTTAATACTTGTGTGAATGTTTTAGTTTGAACATTTCTATGTTTTCCAAGTTAAATATTGTTGGATAGTAGACTGCATTGTTATATGTTTTTGGTATACTTTATGTAATGACCGAGTAGTGTTGGTTATTAGATCTGAGTTGTTGAAGTGTTTAAAAGTTTTATTGATACATCTGGACCTAAGAACAACTGATTCACCCCCCCTCCCTATTCTAAATCATATTAACAATTGGTATCATAGTTGTTGGTGCTTACATAGAACAAGTTTAAAGGTACATGAAGTAAATGATCAAGATGTATAAAAATGAGGTACCAAAGTTGAATAAGGAGAACTTGCATGCATGACAAAGTTTGATGAAACTGCATCTAGCTTGTATTGGTGACTCAATGAAATATTATGTTGAACATGACTATGTTACACCTGTTGCACCTTTGACTGCCGAGGAGATGAGAGCCAAACAAGAACACAATCAAGCAATTTTGGAGATTGCATCTACCTTAAGTTATTTTGAATTTGAATACATTAAAGATTGCACAAATGAAAAGAAAATGTGTGACACTCTTGCAAACATATATGGTGGTGACATAAATGTACTAAGGGCAAAAGATCAAAGCCTAAAAGGTAAGTTTGATGAAATGAAAATTCAAGAAGGTGAGAATATTGCTCAATATTGTGGTAGGATCAAAGAGGTTGTAAATGCTATTAGAGGAGCTAATGGAACTATTGATGATGAGACTGTTATTGGAATGGCGTTGAGAACTTTGCATCCTATATATGCCATCAAAATTTCAACAATTCAAAAATCCAGATGTAACCTTGGTAATGCTCTAATACTAGAAATTCTTGTTGGTAAGCTTACTTCTTTTGAGCTTTCTAATTATGATAACTTCATTGTTGCTAATGTTGAATCTGCATTCAAGTCACAAATTTTTTTGCATAATTCTAAGAAGGAAATAGAAAGATGCATCATTGAGAGTGAATGTGATAGTGACACTTCTGATGAGAAACTAGAGGATCTTGATGCTCTTATGGCTAGAAGATTGAAAAGAGGAAAAGAAAAGTATAAAGGTAAACTTCCTATCATATGTTTCTCATGTAACAAATTTGGCCATATAGATGAAAGATATCCTCATAGGGATGACAAGGATGAGGAAAGAGAAAGCAAGTACAAAGACAAGAGAGAAAACAAAGGCTACCAAAGGTACAAGGACTACAAGCATAAAAGTAAGAAATCCTATTACATTCCTAAAGAAGAAAATGACACTGATAATGATAATTTTGAAATTGAAGTAGTCTATATTGCTATGAAAGATGAGTTTCATGAAGATGAGAAAAATACACTTGTTTCTTATGTGAGAAAAGGTGATAAATGGATTATTGATAGTGGTTGCTCACACCACATGACTAGTGACAAAAGTAAATTTTATACCCTAGATCATTACAAAGGTAGAAGTGGTAAGTTTTGTAATGATGAAACATATCCTATAAAGGGTAAAGGATCAATTAAGATGACTGATAAGATCACTTGTGAAAATTCTTATTGGGTAGAAGGTCTTAAGTATAATTTGTTAAGTGTTGCACAACTTAATAGCATTGGTTACCAAGTGGAGTTTCATCACAGGAAGGCTAAAATATTTGATGCCACTGGTGAACTAATTGGGAGTGGAGAACAGAGAAGAGGTAATTTATTCTATCTAGACCTATCTAAAGAAATATGATTGGTTGCACAACTTGATGATATATAGTTATGGCATAAGAGGCTATGTCATTTTAAATTTGATAATCTGGTAGGTATTAGTAAAATGAAGAAAGTTAGAGGTTTTCCTAGATTGAAGAAACCTAATAATGTGATGTGCAAACAATGTCAGTTGGGTAAAATGACAAAGTCTAGTTTCAAGAGAAAAACTTTTACTTTTGAAAATTCTTTGGATCGGGTTCATACTGACCTTTGTGGACTTATGGGTTTACAAAGCCATTGTGGTGCTAAATAATTTATTATGTTTTTTGATGATTACACTAGGATGATGATTGTAATATTTTTAAAAGAAAAATTAGATGCATTTTACTTCTTTAAGTGGTATTTGGCTAAGGTTCAAAAGGAGACAGGTACAAACTTGAAATGTCTAATATCTGACCAAGGTGGAGAGTTTATATCAAATAAGTTCAATCTATTATGAAATGATAGAGGAATCAAGAGACATATGTCTGCACCTAGAACACCTCCATAGAATGGCATAGAAGAGAGAAGGAATAGATCTATCATGGATTATGCAACGATACTAATGATTGAGAAGAATGTTGTACAAAAGTACTGGAAAGAAGTTGTAAGTGTTGGATACAATTATCTGAAGGACATTTTTGGATTAGCTATGTGTTGTCTTTGATGTCACACAAATTTCATATGAATTATCATTCTCAGTATCTACCGAGTTCAGTCGGTCAGCTAAGCGGTTCTCAATATCTACCAAGTTTAGTCAGTCAACTAGGTGGTTTTTAGTGTCTACGAAGTTCTCTCGAGTGTCTAAAGGAAACATGATAGGATATCAGTGTTAGCCAAGCCTCCTCAGTTATCGAAGGAAATTAGTGGTTACCAAGCTCTCTCGGTCTCCAAAGGATGTTGCAGAATTCACTGTGGTTACCGAGTTTTCTCGGTCACCAAAGGAAATCTTTTTCAGGATTAATGTTTACTGAGCAAGGTCGGCCCTTTCAAAGAATTTTGTTATTATAGTTTGTTTATCCCAGTCGACTGTTACAATAATTATTAGTGCTGACTTGTCAATCTAAATGATTATGAAATGGCATATATATATAGAACGTCAAATGGTGGATAAAAGACATACAACATGCAGAAATCATTTTGAAGAAAGGTGTGTGTGAATTTTGAAGGATGGTCAGATATCCTTGAGGAGTAGCAAAGATTTAATTGATCAGTAAGGATCTAGTGAAACATAATAGAGATCTATATTCAGCAATTCAGTTGCAGGTTATTTCATTCTTACTCTCTAGCATTGTAGCAGTGATATCAAAATCTCTTAACCGAGTTGGTTTAACAACCACTTTGTAAATCCTCTAACAAGGTAACAGTTCTATTGAATTGTTTCAAGACCTCTTACAAGGCCACTCCTAGCAGGGTGATTAAATCCTCTAACAAGGTCACACCTAATAGCATGTTTTGTAACCTTTTACCTGGTTGGATTCTAACCGGGCTTCACTTCAGAAGAGTGAAAAATAGTAACTAGTTACATTGGTGGTTTTTTCCATATTGGGTTTCCATGGTAAATCTGGTGTCTCTTGTGTTCATGTTATTTTCTTTATTCATGCAAGTTAATTAGTGATGAATGCTTAAGAAAAGTTTAATTATTACACACTTCAAGGATCAATTTTTTAGCATTTCTCTATATATTTACCGAGTGGCACTGTAAATAATTTGTTAAGATATTTAAGGGATCAGTGGTAATATTTTTATGGTTAACTGATTCACCCCCCCTCTTAGTTACTGCATCTATATTTCCAACAATTGGTATCAGAGCTTTTGGTGCTTGTAGGAAGGGTTTGAAGGACCTAAGCTAAAGATCAGGATGTCTTACAAAAGAGAAATTCCAAGGCTTAATAGAAATAATTTTGCAGCATGGCAAGGTCTCATGAGATTACATCTAGCTTCCATTGGTGATCCAGGATGCAAATATATTGATCAAGAATATACAATTCCTACTGGAACATTAATTGTTGAAGACATTGTAGAGAAGAAGAACCATAACACTATGATGATAGACATTGCATCAACTCTTAGCTATGAAGAATTTGGTGAAATCAAAGACTGCACAACTGCTCATGAAGTGTGGAACAAGCTAAAGAAAATCTATGGTGATGATGACAATGTGAAGAGAGCCAAAGAAGAGAGCCTAAGAGGACAGTTTGATCAAATGAAAATGAGAGAAGAAGAAAACATTGCAAAATATGTTGAAAGAATCAAGACAAGTTTTAGTGCAATCAGAGCTTCTAGAGGAAAAATTGATGATGAAACAGTTATAAGTAAGGTTCTTAGAACATTACTCCCTATTTATGCAATAAGAGTTTCTGCTATTCAAGAAAGAAGATGTGAAGAAAATCACAATATAACTTTGGATGCCTTAGTTGGAAGATTGACAGCCTTTGAACTGGATAACTATGACAACTATGTTCCAACTTCTAAAAATATTGAATCAGCTTTTGAGGCAAAACTTTCACTCAAGAAAGGGAAGAAAATCCAATCAGAAAGCGAAGAAGAATTAGAGGAAAGTTTTGATAGCGATCTTGAAGTTATTGAAGCATTACTTGCAAAGAGGTATTCAAGAGGCAGAGAAAAATACAGAGGTAAAACTCCCTTAATCTATTTTTCATGTGAAGAAATTGGTCATATTGCAGCTAGGTGTCCAAACAAGCAAAGCAAAGATGAGAAGAAAAATTACAAGTACAATGGCAAGAAAAATTTCAAATCATTCAAGGATAAAGGTAAGAAAACATGTTTCTTAGCTAAAGATATGGATGATAGTGAAGAAGAAATTGTTTTCATTGCTGTAAAAGATGAATCTGATAATGATGAAGATGAGATGGCACTTATCTCTCATATAAGCAAGAATGATACATGGATTATAGACATTGGATGTTCACATCATATGACTAGTGATAGGACCAAGTTTGAACACTTTGAAAACTTTGATGGTGGTAATGTAAGGTTTGGAAACAATGAACCCTGTTGTATAAAAGGAAAGGGACAAATTTAATTAACCAAAGAACTTATATGTGATAATGCATATTGGGTCGAAGGACTAAAGCATAATCTTCTAAGTGTAGCATAGCTAATCAACATTGGATTCAAGGTTGAATTCATGAATGGAAAAGCAAGACTGCTGGATGACAAAGGAAAACTGATAGGATCAGGCAAACAAACCAAAGGTAACCTATTTTATCTTGATCTTGGTGATTACTCATGTTTTATTTCTCAAATTGAAGAAAGTTGGTTATGGCACAAAAGGTTATGTCATGTAAATTTTGACAACATGATGAAAATAATCAAATTCAAGAAAGTAAGAGGTATTCCTACTTTGAAGAAACCTGATGTTGGTCTATGCAAGAATTGTCAAATTGGTAAAATGGGAAAGTCTAGTTTCAAAAGTAAAAACTATCAATCTGAAGATATTTTGGAAATTGTGCATACTAATTTATGTGGACCTATTGGAATTGAGAGCTATACTGGAGAAAAATTCTTTATTCTCTTTGTTGATGATTATTCTAGAATGATGACTGTTATGTATTTAAGAGAAAAGTCTGAAGCATTTGAGAAGTTTAAATGGTATTTAGCAAGAGTAGAAAAGGAAATAGGAAAAAGAATAAAATGCTTGAGATCACATAGAGGTGGTGAATTCATCTCCCATGAATTCAATAATTTTTGCATTGAAAGAGGAATCAAAAGACAGGTATCAGCCCCGAGAACTCCTAAGTAGAATGGAATAGCTGAAAGAAAGAATAGATCTATCATGGACTATGTAAGGACTCTAATGATTGAAAATAACATTGCTATGAAATACTGGAAGGAAGCTATCAGCACTGCAGTTCATACCTTGAATCAAGTATAGCTGAGAAAAGATAAATTCAAGACTCCATATGAGCTATGGTATGGCTACAAACCAAATGTAAGTTACCTAAAAGTATTTGGTAGTAAATGTTACATCTTGAAAGAATCTAGAAAAGGAAAATTTGATGTAAAAAGTGATGAAGGAATATTTTTGGGATATTCTTGCAAAAGTAAGGCATATAGATGTCTAAATTTGTCTAATCACAAAATCATAGAAAGTGCACATGTGAGAGTTGATGAGTTTGTAGAAAAGATTGAAGAAGAAAGCAAAAAAGAACCAGAGGACTATAGAAAATTTGTTTACATCAAACTTGATACATTGCCAAACACATGTAAGGAGACTACATCTACCGAGCCTAGTACAATAACCGAGTCACAAGAAGAAGTTCTAACCAAGTCACAAAGTACCGAGTCTCAGTCTGAAGCTACTAAGAAAGTATCTACCAAGCCTAAGCAATCTGAACCTAAAGATGAAGAAGATGACAATGTAACTCATTCAGCAAGCAAGGAACTTGTATTAGCCAAGTACATCAGAAAGCATCATAAACCAGATCAGATTATTGGAAACAAATCAGATGGTACTATGACAAGAAGTAAACTAAAAGGTACATATTTATTTGCTGATTTTGAACCTAAAAATGTCAAAGATGCATTAGAAAATGAAAGTTGGATTGAGGCTATGAATGAAGAAATAGAGAAAATAGAGAAAAATAAGACATGGACTCTTGTACCTAGGCCTAATGATAAAAATGTAATTGGGACAAAATGGGTATTCAGAAATAAATTGAATGAAGATGGTCAAGTATCAAGAAACAAAGCAAGATTGGTATGTAAAGGATATTCTCAAGAAGAAGGAATAGATTATGGAGAGACTTTTGCTCCTATTACAAGATTAGAAGGTGTGAGGACTTTACTTGCATATGCAGCACATAAAGGATTTAAGGTATATCAGATGGATATCAAATCTACTTTTCTCAATGGTATTCTTGAGGAAGAAGTCTACATTGAGCAACCTGAAGGTTTTATTGATCCAGACAAAAGGGATATGGTCTACAAATTACACAAAGCATTGTATGGTCTGAAACAAGCTCCTAGAGCATGGTATGAAAGATTACATAACTATCTTACTCAGATTAATTTCAAAAGGGCTAATGACAATAGCAATTTATACATCAAAGAAGGATCAGATAACAAAATTGTTTTGGCAGAAATATTTGTGGATGATACTGTGTTTACAGGAAATGATGATCAGTGCAAAGAATTTTCAGAGCTTATGAACAAAGAATTTGAAATGTCTATGTTTGGTCAGATAAAATTCTTTGTTGGACTTCAGATTTAGCAGAACAAAAATGGTATCTACATTACTCAGTCTAAATATATCAGGGAAATACTTAAAAAATTTGGTATGGAAGATTCAAAACTAGTTGGTACACCCATGTGTACTGGACTGAAGCTTACCAAAGATGATGATTCAAAAAAAGTAGATCAGACCTTATACAGATCAATGATTGGAAAATTACAGTATGTAGTACACACAAGGCCTAATATTGCCTTAGCAGTTGGAATAGTGGCAAGATTCTCAGCTAAACCCTGAGAAAATCACATGATGGCAATGAAAAGAATCTTGAGGTATTTAAGGGGAACTGAAGATTATGGCTTGTGGTATGAATTTGGAGGCAATTTGGATTTAAAAGTGTTTACTGATGCTGATTGAGTAGGAAACATTGATGATAGAAAGAGTACAAGTGGTGGTGCATTCTTTCTTGGCAAGAGGTTAGTATCTTGGACTAGTAAAAAGAAAAACTGCACTTCCCAATCCACAACAGAAGTAGAATATGTTGCTGCAGTAGTAAACTGCTCTAATATTATATGGTTTAAACAGCTTTTGGAAGGCATGAAGGTTGAGATCAAAGAACTAGTTGTTATGTTTTGTGATAATACTAGTGCAATAAATATTTCAAAGAATCCAGTAATGTATTCCAAAACCAAGCACATTGCAATTAAATATCACTTTGTCAGAGAATTGGTGCAGGACAAGGAAATTAGATTGGAATATATTCATACAAAAGAACAAATTGCAGATATCTTCACCAAGCCAATACCTAAGGATGCATTCTTGTATCTAAGAGGCATGTTAGGGGTCACTCCCCTATCCGAGGTTCACTAAATAAAGTTTTAGTGATGCATCAACCAGAACATGTTGAAGATCAATCAATTGATGTAGCATAGTCAAGGAATCATTGCATATGAATCAGTACATAAGGTACATTGATATTTACCAAAACTGTGTAAGTTGTCTTTGGCATGTGTTGTCAAAGAGGGAGAATTTGCTATCATTTCAAGAAATTTCTAAGAAGAATAATTTGAGAAGTTAAGTGGGAGAGTTCTCAGATCAAAGAAAGAAGTTTGAAGATAATGAGAATTAGAATGAAGCTAAGGATATGTTTCTTACTCTTGGTTTATCTGTGAAATTTCATTTTTCTATGACATGTTGTGTTGCCATCAATGCCAAAGAGGGAGATTGTTGGATACAATTGTCTGAAGGACATTGTTGGATTTGATATGTATTATCTTTAATGTCACACAAATGTCATATCAATCATCATTCTCAGTATCTACCGAGTTCAGTTGGTCAAATAAGTAGTTCTCAGTATCTACCGAGTTCAGTCGGTCAGCTAGGCGGTTTTTAGTGTCTACTGAGTTCTCTCGGGTGTCTAAAGGAAACATGATAGGATATTAGTGTTAACCGACCCTCCTCGGTTATTGAAGGAAATTAGTGGTTACCGAGCTCTCTCGGTCTCCAAAGGATGTTGCAAAATTTGCTGTGGTTACCGAGTTCTCTCCATCACCAGAGGAAATTTTTTAGGATTAATGTTTACCGAGCAAGGTCGGCCCTTTCAAAGAATTTTGTTCTTACAGTTTGTTTATCCCAACAGACTGTTACAATAATTATTAGTGCTGACTTGTCAATCTAAATGATTATGAAATGGCATATATATATAGAAGGTCAAATGGTGGATAAAAGACATACAGCATGTAGAAATCATTTTGAAGAAAGGTGTGTGTGAATTTTGAAGGATGGTCAGATATCCTTGAGGAGCAGAAAAGATTTAATTGATCAGTAAGGATCTAGTGAAACAGAACAGAGATCTATATTCATCAATTTAGTTGCAGGTTATTTCATTGCTACTCTCTAGCATTGTAGCAGTGATATCAAAATCTCTTAACCAAGTTAGTTTAACAACCATTTTGTAAATCCTCTAACAAGGTAACAGTTCTATTGAATTTTTTCAAAACCTCTTACAAGGCCACTCCTAGCAGGGTGATTAAATCCTCTAACAAGGTCACACCTAACAGTGTGTTTTGTAACCTTTTACCGAGTTGGCTTCTAATCGGGCATCACTTCAGAAGAGTGAAAAATAGTAACTAGTTACATTGGTGGTTTTTCCCATATTGGGTTTCCACGGTAAATCTAGTGTCTCTTGTGTTCATGTTATTGTCTTTATTCATGCAAGTTAATCAGTGATGAATGCTTAAGAACAGTTTAATTATTACACACTTCAAGGATCAAGTTTTCAACATTTCTTTGTATATTTACCGAGTGGCACAGTAAATAATTTGTTAAGATATTTAAAGGATCAGTGGTAATATTTTTATGGTTAACTGATTCACCCCCCCTCTCAGTTACTGCATCTATATTTCCAATAGTAAGTACAATTGTTTATACCTTAAACTAACTACACATAAAAAAAGGTACAAATGTTACACCTTATGAGCTATGGCATGATTATGCACCTAATGTAAAATAATTTAGAATTTTTTGGAGAAAATGTTGTACACTAAAATATAATAGGAATGGAAAGTTTGATACTAAAATAGATGAGGGCATATTCCTAGGCTATTCCACAAAGAGTAAAGCTTACAAGTGTTTGAACTCTAACACTAACAAAATTGTGGAAAGTGTAAATGTGAAGGTTGATGAATATATAGAGAAAAATGAACAAGAAAGAAAAAGAGAACCTAAAGATTATAGATCTTTTGTCTATATAGAAGAAGGAGAGGAAAATAAAACATGTGCACCTGATGCAGAGTCTTAGGTAATAAATGTCGAGCATCAAGGAAATATTGCTGAGTGACAGGAGGATGTTGCTGAGCAACAAGAGAATGTTGTCGAGCATCAAGAAGAGGTTGCCGAGAAATCAGAGGTTGAATCGGATAATATTATTGATGAACCTAAAGATAAAGGAGAAAACAAATTTGAACCTACTTTGGCATAGTATGTAAGGAGACATCACAAGCCAGAGAAAATCATTGGAGATAAAGAAACTGGAGTTCTGACCAGAAGTAAGTTAAGAGACCCTACATGTTTATTGTGTGAGTTTTGTTGGCATTAAGCTGAATTGCCACTAGTGACAACACTTATTTGCATTCTGGATACAAACCGAGCAGACAGTGCAAACCGAGCAGACAGTACAAACCGAGCAGACAGTGCAAACCGAGCAGACAGTGCAAACTGAGCAGACAGTGCAAACCGAGCAGACAGTGCAAACCGAGCAGACAGTGCAAACCAAGCAGACAGTGCAAACCGAGCAGACAGTGCAAACCGAGCAGACAGTGCAAACCGAACAGACAGTGCAAACCGAGCAGACAGTGGAAACCGAGTAAGTTAGTACAAACCGATCAAGACAATGTAAACCGAGTAACATCTTGTCTACCGAGTCACCAATGCTTACCGAGTTCAATACCTACCGAGTGATCAGTATGAACCGTGCCTTCACTTCTACCGAGTGCATGACGATGCCGAGTAATGCAGTGGACGCCGAGTATCAGAAAGTCACCGAGTCAGTTTGAAGGAACCGAGTAACCATATTTGGGCCGACTTAGTAGCACTTATGTTTATTTGTCAAGCCGACTGTGTAATTGTAATTGTAATTAATTGTTTGAGACTTGTATATAAATAATGTTGTAGAAATAAAAGATGTAATGAAATGTATAAAATAGAATATATGTGAAAGAGAAAGAAAGGCAGAAATAAGTGAATTACAGAAGGCATCAGAAGTATAAGGTACAACAAAGACAAATTCATCACAGAAGGTGATCAGTACATCAGTGAATCTCATTCAGTAATCCAGTTGAAAAGCAGAGATCTACTATTTCATTCTAACAGGTGAATCAGTACTAAATCCTCTAACCGGGTAGACTTAACAGTCTTTGTAAAAATCTCTTTACCGAGTGCATACTTCATTGTATGTCTGTAAATCCTTTAACAAGGTGGATTTAGCAATCCTTATTTCTCCTAACAGGGCAGATCATCAGAAGTGATCAAATTGTAAGCCTTAACCAGCCAACTTTATTCTGCAGTATTAAAGCTTTGTGGGTTTCATCCCCACCCCAGTTTTACTTTCTTTTGGAAGGTTTCTGGGTAACCAAATCTATGTGTCATTATTGTGAATGCTTTTAAGTTTCATGCTTTCTGTATGCAAAGGTTAAAAAGTAAAATACATGTTAAAATTGTAAGAAAATTTGGAGTTACTGATTCACCCCTCCCCTCTCAGTAACTTGGTTAATTCCTGAATATTTCCAACAATTGGTATCAGAGCTGCATTGGTTCTCAAGACAAAGCTTAACTAGCTTGAGCAAAGATCCAGGACAATGGAGGTATTCAAACTGAACAAGGTGATTGAAAATGAAAAGCTAGATCTGGAAATGGCCATAGCTAAACTCAAAGAAGCAAAAGAACATCTTTCTCAATCCCTAAGAAGAAGGAAGGAACTTGCAAATCAGATGAATGATCAGAATTACATTGAAGAAAAGATTGAAGATCTTCTTCCCTCAAATAACTCAGATGAAGCAAACAATGCTGTCAAAGAACTCCTAGAAAAGAATGGGTCTCTGCAGGAAGAAGTGAGAAAATTGAAAAGAGAACAAGAACTACACTCTACAAGATTCTGTGAGATCTTGGAACAGAGAAACAAGTTGAAAGATGAATTAGATGGAAGAAACATTGAAGTCCAAAACAAAACCCTTCAGCTAGAAAGTCTAATTGATTAGATCTCTCATACAAATGAAGAAATTCTAAATCTAAGATCAGAAATAGAAAACACAAGAGAAGAACTAAGATCTGAAAAGGAAATCAATCTAAGATTGATGGATGACCTAAACGCTGAAAAACAAATCAATGAAGGAATGCTGAAAAGTCAAGAAGACTTGAATCAGTTGTATGAACGAAATCTTCATAGGCAAAAAGGAAAAGTAGGACTTGGATACAAAGAAGAAGGCGAATCCTCTAAGCAAGGTACTAAAAGAAATCAAAAACCTACTTGTAATCATTGTGGTAAAATAGGACATACTTCAAATAAATGTTGGAACAATGAAAAAGCAGAATTCAATGGAAAATGTTATAGTTGCAATCAACCTGGTCACAAAGCAAATGAATGCAGGGAAAAACCTAGATTCAGAGGTAATTGTCACAAGTGCAGCAAACAAGGTCACAAGGCATCCGAGTGTAGATCCAAGACATTTAATCCAGCAGAACAAATTGTGAAAGCAATGTTTGGATGGGACTACAACACCTGGTGTAGATGTCATTACTATGGAGAATATGGACACATTGGCATGAATTGCATAAAACATCATCTAAGGAAAAGAGACACTACCGTAAGATGTTTCAAATGCACTAAACTCGGTCACATAGCCAGAAACTGCATGAATGCTAGTGAAATTGAAGAAGGAAAGAAGAATGAAGCAACTAAGATCAGGAAATAGGTGAGACAAAAATGGATTCCTAAAGCTACTGAGCAATCCAGTCCAAGTAATGGAATGGATGGCTCTACCGACTCAAATTAAATTTCCAAGGAAGCACTGGAACTGTATTCTCATAGATCAATCTCAAGCAGTTCCAGAACCGAAATTAAAAGAAAAGTCTAAATCGGCATGCAAGATGCAGTGAGATCACAGGGAGGTCGGTATAGTCTTCACCGAGCAAGGTCGGTATAGTCTTCACCGAGCAAGGTCGGTATAGTCTTCACCGAGGAAGGTCGGTACCTGTCTTTACCGAGCGAGGTCGGAGCATTATGAATTCTCGAGTTCACCGAGTTGTGAAGTCTTTTTTGAGTAATTAATTCTTAGTGGGTGACAGTCTATCAGAATTCCTACCCTAATTTGAAATGAGCATTAATGACAGAGTTGTAAACAAAAAGCAAGTAATCGAACTCATTCTTCACCGCGAATCTTTAGCACTTTGAGAGCAGAAAATTTCAAGGGCAACCCGGCGATTTGATACTCTTGCGAAAGGAATTTTCTGTGAGCTACCATGGCATCATCCAGCACTTCAGCGAAGAAAGGATCTGATATGTTAGTTCAAGGAGAGTGGAAAGCACCAGATTTTAAGATCGTGCCCGCAATTGCAGCAGCCCTAGATCCGAACGGAGCTCAATCTCAGATTCCTCCTAAGGTACTGCTTATTAACGATATCCACAATCATTTTAACTGTTCAATTCATGAAATGGGAAACCTAGAACTAGACATTGTGCGTGAGGAACTATGTGTGGATGGTATTTTGAAACCCGAGCACAAACATCTGGAAGATAAGGGTTTAGTCCACATTGCACATCTTCCTCAAAACTTTCAAGATAAATGGGTTAGGTACATTCTCAGCCGAGTACATGATGGCAAGATTTGGCTTGAGAAACCTATTGAGATCACAAAGAAAATGATTCAACAAGTCACCGGTCTTCCCATGTTGAACAAAGCTAAAACTACCAAAACCCTAGGTCGGACGGAACTAGAGAAGAAAACCCTAGCCGAGTGGGATGGTAGAGGCATGAAAGTTAGCAGCATTGCCGACGCTGAACTGAAGTTTGGTACACATATCATTGCACACAAGATTTACAGTTCTAGTCGACAGAACAGTGTCTCCTGTGAAGCTGTTGACCTAGCATACAAAGTGGTCAAAAACAACTTGACATTTGACCTAGCAGACTTATTGTTGAAACAGTTCAACAAGAACATGGAAAGCATCAAAACTTCCAAAAACAATCCATGTAAGTTTGGATCCTTGTTAGTCTGTTTATTCTTCTATGTTCAGAAATTCTTCCCTTCTAAAGGAAAAGTTGTATGGAGAAAAGATGTGCCAGTACTCTATGAAATAAATGAATACATCGCAGAAATGGGTGAAAACTTTGAAAGCATCATGGATAATTATTTTGAGTCTTTCAAAGAGAAAATGAATGACAGATTCTGGATTCCACAGAAGTTGGTGGAAGATTACAAAGATGACATCTGTTTTATGGTAGATTGTGATAATGTGTATATTCAAGCAGTTAAACCGAGAACTGTATATGTAAAACCTCTTCCTTATGAGGTAAATATTGATGAAACCAAGAATATCATTGAAGCTCTTCTAAATCAGCCTGTCAATCCCAAAGCCCCATATTTTGGAACATATGATGAAGCTAAGGTGAGAATTGAACTAAGCATAAAGCTTCCATAGGCGGTAAACAAAGGAAAGAAAAGGATAGCTAAAATGCAAATGATAACCGAGGATAAAGAAGAAATAGATGAAAAAGAAGAGGAAAAGGATGAGAAAACAGAGGAACCAGAACCTACAAAGAAGAAAGGAAAAGTTTTCATCACTAAGGCATGTGTGCCTCCCACTGCTGTGTTTACAAGGAGAAACACAAGAGGCAAGGCAGAAAAGGCAGATAAAGACATAGTATTCAAAAGGCCTCCTCTAAGCCTTCAAGAAAAGCTCAAACTCTTCAGAGATAGATCAGGATCTGGAGTAAGTAACATAAAATCCTTGAGATATGAAACCAGATCGGAAGCAGAACAGAAGGAAATAGAAGATGCTATTGTTGAGAAGATGGGACAGTGGAAATACTCTCCTGAAGAAATTACCCCACAGGTTCCAGCAGTTCTATTGAATCCAATAAAAATGAGATGGAGCAATGCAAGGCAAACTGTGATAGACATATTTGATCAAAACCTAAGACAGTTGATGCCGAGCCTGAATAATGATGAAGTAAAGAAGGCATTAAAAGAAAATGAAAATAAAATGACATTGAAGTTCAATACTTGTTTGATTTTGATCAACAATATTGAATCGGTTGTGAAGGCTGCAAAAGCCACATGGAAGAACATATACCACCTTCACCAACTGAGCATTGAAACTATAATAATAAAAGATATTGAAGATGACAGTGATGAACAAGAAGAAGACACTGAGGTAGATGATACTGTAAGGATAGCAGCAGAAGTCATTGCATCCCTTCCTACATCTCCAGTGAAAGTTTCTACATCCAGCCCAGAGACACCTTCAAGCATGGTTGTGACAACTTCTACATTTGTCCAATCATCTCTAGCAACATCAGAGGCAGCTACCATTTCTTCTACCGAGCTGCAGTCTCCTGTACCATCAAGTTTTCTAGCAGTAAGTTTTCCAGCTTTTGAATCATCAAGTGTAAATATTTTAAGTTCTCCAGTAGAAAGTATGCCAGTATCTATAGCCAGCCCTACTTTATCTACTATCACTACTACAAAAGCATTAAGTACAGATAAGCCTAAGGCTCTACCGAGTATAAAATTTTTGGGTAAAAATGTAGTTGAGGATATAGACCTAGATGAAGAGATAGAAATTCCTACATTAGATTTTGCAAATCTCTCAGCAGACCAGATGCAGAATATAGGTGAGATCCTCCAAAGGAAAGCAAAACAAAAGAAGCTTAAAGAGGAGAGAGACAAAGAGTATCAAATCATCAAGGATGCTAAGGACATTTTGTCAGATGCATTAGGCATTAAAGTAGACTCCTCCCAGCATGTTTTGTTACAATTAGCAGAAGCAGTTGAGAAATACAATGAGGACTCATCCGGGACAGAAAAGTTAGTTGAAAGAGCCGAGAAGAGATTCAACAATAAAGTGCTTGAGCACATTTCTCAGCACATAGCTATTAACCAAGTGGAATTGTCTTCAGTTTTGTCTAACATAGAATCTATTTATTCGAATGCTACCTCTCTTTTGGCCAGACTATGCAATTTTGCCGAGTTCACAAAGGATGTCAAAGATAAAATGAATAAAATGGAAGAGGATATGAAGATTAGCATATAGAAGCTGCAACTTGAACCAAGTTCAAGCTCTGCTCATCACATGAAAATTTCACATCTATCCAATATGCAGTCTGATCTACTGAAAGAAGACTCAAGGATCCGGTCCACACTGCTAGACATCCAACACATGATCCTTCCCATCATGAATACAATGTATAAGCACATTGAACATTCCAAAACATTGATTCATGACAATCAATTCTCCATAGCAGATCACATGATTGAACTCTCTGCAGAAGTCCAAATTGCTATACAAACATGTAAGATTCTGCAAGAAAGTTGGGACAGAACCCTGGCACTAATAATGAAGGTACATTCTGATTTCTTATCAAATTTTGGATTCTCTCTGTAAATAACTTGTATATGCACCTTTGGCATTATCGTCAAAAAGGGGGAGATATGTATAGAAGGAGAGATATGTATACAGTTATAGATTTGTATAAGAAACAGTTAGCACATTGAAAGGGGGAGACAATGTATAAAGCCCTATAACAAAGACAAATTTTGAAAAATCAAAATAAAACTCAGCATGATTCGTGTATATAAATTTTTGGCCAATAAGTGTTTTTGTCACTAATGCCAAAGGGGGAGATTGTTGGCATTAAGCTGAATTGCCACTAGTGACAACACTTATTTGCATTCTGGATACAAACTGAGCAGATAGTGCAAACCGAGCAGACAGTACAAACCGAGCAGACAGTGCAAACCGAGCAGACAGTGCAAACCGAGCAGACAGTGCAAACCGAGCAGACAGTGCAAACTGAGCAGACAGTGCAAACCGAGAAGACAGTGCAAACCGAGCAGACAGTGCAAACCGAGCAGACAGTGCAAACCGAGCAGACAGTGCAAACCGAGCAGACAGTGGAAACCGAGCAAGTTAGTACAAACCGATCAGGACAATGTAAACCGAGTAACATCTTGTCTACCGAGTCACCAATGCTTACCGAGTTCAATACCTACCGAGTGATCAGTATGAACCGTGCCTTCACTTCTACCGAGTGCATGACGATGCCGAGTAATGCAGTGGACGCCGAGTATCAGAAAGTCACCGAGTCAGTTTGAAGGAACTAAGTAACCATATTTGGGCTGACTTAGTAGCACTTATGTTTATTTGTCAAGCCGACTGTGTAATTGTAATTGTAATTAATTGTTTGAGACTTGTATATAAACAATGTTGTAGAAATAAAAGATGTAATGAAATGTATAAAATAGAATATATGTGAAAGAGAAAGAAAGGCAGAAATAAGTGAATTACAGAAGGCATCAGAAGTATAAGGTACAGCAAAGACAAATTCATCACAGAAGGTGATCAGTACATCAGCGAATCTCATTCAGCAATCTAGTTGCAAAGCAGAGATCTACTGTTTCATTCTAACAGGTGAATCAGTACTAAATCCTCTAACCGGGTAGACTTAACAATCTTTGTAAAAATCTCTTTACCGAGTGCATACTTCATTGTATGTCTGTAAATCCTTTAACAAGGTGGATTTAGCAATCCTTATTGCTCCTAACAGGGCAGATCATCAGAAGTGATCAAATTGTAAGCCTTAACCGGCCAACTTTATTCTGCAGTATTAAAGCTTTGTGGGTTTCATCCCCACCCCAGTTTTACTTTCTTTTGGAAGGTTTCTGGGTAACCAAATCTATGTGTCATTATTGTGAATGCTTTTAAGTTTCATGCTTTCTGTATGCAAAGGTTAAAAAGTAAAATACATGTTAAAATTGTAAGAAAATTTGGAGTTACTGATTCACCCCTCCCCTCTCAGTAACTTGGTTAATTCCTGAATATTTCCAACAAGTTTGAGCCTATGAAAACAAGGGAGACATTAGAAAATGGATACTGGATTCAACCCATCAATGAGGAGATAGACCAATTAGAAAAGAATGATACCTAGACTCTGGTGCCGAGACCAGAAAACAAAAATGTCATTGGAACAAAATGGGTATTCTGAAATAAGCTTAATGACCATGTGGACAAATCACAAGGATCAAAGCAAGGTTGGTATGAAAGGGTTATGCACAAGAAGAAGGAATAGAATATGGGGAAATATTTTCCCCTGTAGAAAGATTAGGAGTGAGAACTCTACTTACATATGTGATGAAAGGTGCTCCCCTTAATACCACAAACACATAACAGACATAGAGAACAACAACAATATGCAAGAACAAAAAATAGGCTTCTTATTATCTCCACAAATGTAGAACTAAAATTTTTCAAAATTATAATATGTAAAGCCACATGGGCATTCCCCTTACAATATTCTATAGGACAAAGCCTTGAATCATTACCTAGATCTACCCAGAACTACCCTAGACAACACTATGGGCCTTCTTTATATAGGCAATTTCCACTGCCCAAGAAAGTTCCAGAAATTTAGCCCTAAGGGCCGACCAAACATAGAATTATTTTATTTTTCAATTTATTACATCAATGTTGGCTCAAAATAACTTTTGAAACCTGAACAAAATTTTTGAAGAAAAATTATTTTCTGCCATTTCAGGTGGCCCAACTTTCGGAGACCATAAGTCATCACCCATTGACCAGATTGACTATTATGACCCCAATTCAGAAAAGGCACAAGGAGCTCTATAGTGCCTAACTCATGCAAAATCTTGTAAGCTAATGTTTTGACCTCATCTGGGGCCTTTAATGCCTTCAAAACTGAGTTCAAAGTTTCTATACCCTCCTGCCAATACCCAAAACATTCAATATCTTCAAAACTAGACCTTATCTAGCCATCAAACTTTAAAGATAGGCTGATATGACTAAGATGAACCTCCTCATGTGAAATCAGAACATTCTGAGATAGTATGACCAACTTACTAAAAATAGAAAGTTTCCATAAATAGCAGCTCTTCACAAGATAACCCTTATTGAATACAAAAATAGAAATATTTTTGGGTGATACAAGATTGCTCTTACACCCAGGATGCTCTTGCATCAGACACTTGAGGTAATTTGAGAAGTGACCCTATCACTACTTAGGTGTGTAGATGAAAAAAAAGATGGTTAACCTCCTCCTTTGTTAGCCATGATGAATCTTCAACAAGTCCTCCTTTCCACTTGACCAAATATTCTTCATATGTCCTGTTCCTTGTGCTTCTACTAACACGACTATCCAGTATGTCCTCAATCTCCTTGGTATCTGAACTAGTTGCTGGAATACTCCACTATGCTGTTGTGATCTCATCTTCAACACCTCCTTCATGATACTTTGTTAGATCTAAAATGTTAAACACTGGTGAAATATTTAGTTCAGTATGTAATTCTACTTCATATGCATTTCTAGAATCATGCTTCTTCAGCATCTTACATGGCCCAAACTTCTTCCATTTCAATTTGTTATATATACCAACTGGAAACCACTCCTTCTGCAAATGAACCATGACTTCATCTCCAACCTAAAATTCCTTATGCCTCCTTTTCTGATATGCCTTAGCCTTATACTGCACATTCATCTTGGTAATATGTCTTCTCACCTCCTCATGGATGTTCTTCAAATGATCTACAAAATCTTCAGCTTCAACACTACTTATTTCTCCTTTATCTATCTTCCTTAACTCAGATGCATTTATGGGACTACTTCCATATACAATTTGGAATGGTGATTTACTAGTTCTCCTATTGATAGAATTATTATATGCAAATTATGCCTGTGGTAAAATCAAATCTCATCCTGTTGGCTTATCTCCAACCAAACATCTCATCAAATTTCTCAAACTTCTATTCACCACCTCTATCTATCCATCAGTCTGTGGATGATATGATGAACTAAACTTCAATTTTGTCTTCAGCTTCTTCCATAATTGCACTAGAAATATCCAACAAACTTTGTGTCACAATCTGAAACTATGGTCTTTGGCAAATCATGTAGTCTCACTACTTCTCTGAAAAACAATTCTGCTACATGAACAACATCATTAGTCTTCTTGTAGGGAATGAAATGTGCCATCTTTGAAAATCTGTCAACCACCACAAAAATTGAATCATGTCCCCACTAAGTCCTTGGTAAACCAAAAACAAAGTCCATATTGATATCCTCCCAAGGTTTCTCTGATACAGGTAATGGTTGATACAACCCTGTATTCTGCTTCACTCCTTTTTCCATCTAACATACACTGCAACTCTTTACAAACTTCTTCACATCTTACTGAAACTGTGGCCAATAATAATTCTCACTAACCAAAGAAAGGGTTTTATCATGACCAAACTTTCCATCCAATCCTCCACTATGCTTCTCCTTGATGATATTCTCCCTCATAGAACTTCATGGAATGCACAACTAACTCCTTCTAAATAGCATATCATCCTGAATGATAAAATTCAACCACTTCATTCTATCTAGAGTAAAAGGTTCTTTACAAGCTTTCCAAGATTCTCCAAAATTAGGATCATCTGGATACAATTTCTTAAGTTCCTTGAACCCCACCACCTCAATCTACATCTTTGTAAGAAATAGTTGCCTTCTGCTAAGTGCATCTACAACCTTGTTAGACTTTCCACTCCTATGTTTCAAAATAAATGTATAACTCTGCAAAACATCAACTTGTTTCAAATGCCTTTGATTCAACTTTCCTTAACTATTCAAATATTGCGAAGCTTGATGATTAGTATTAAAAACAAACTCTTTAAGAAGCAGATAGTGTCTCCACTTCTTCAATGCTTGAAATATAGCATAAATTTCTAATCATAAACATAATATTTTCTTTTGGCATCATTTAAATTCTCACTGAAATAAGCAACAACTTTACCTTCTTGGATCATAACAACTCCTATTACAGTACCACTAGCATCACAATCTACTTGATACACCTTATTAAAATCTACAAGTGCTAAAACAGGTTTTTCTATAATCTTTTGTTTCAATAGTTTAAAACTCTTATCTACCCCATTAGTCCACTTGAACTCTTTTATATCCCCTCTCATTGTTTCAGCCAAGAGTCCACAAATACTGCTAAAATTTCTGATAAACTTTCTGTAAAAGCTAGCCAAACCATGAAAAGATCTTACCTTATTAGCACTCCTTGGAGTAGGCCATTCAAGGATAGCCTGTACTTTCTTTGGGTCCATTTTTAGACCTTCTACTGAAACTAAAAATCCCAAATACACTAACTTTTTCTTCACAAACACCCTATGACTATGCATCATATGCTCCTCCAATGTCTTACTAAAGATCAAAATATCATCTAGGTAAACAATAACAAACTTACCCAAAACCTCTTTCAAAACCTCATTCATGAGCCGCATAAAAGTGCTCGGTGCATTGGTTAGCCCAAAAGACATGAATAACCACTCATATAGTCCTTCCTTTGTCTTGAAGGTAGTATTCCATTCATCTTCTTCTTTGATCCTAATCTGATGTTACCCACTCTTCAGATCCATCTTTGAAAAATACACATCTCCACTTATACAGTCCATAATATTATCCATTTGTGGAAATGGAAACCTATACTTGATTATGATCTTGTTTATTTCCCTGAAGTCTATACACATCCTCCATTATCCATTCTTCTTTGGTGCTAATACTATTGGTATATCATAGGGACTCAGACTCTCTTGAATCAACCCCTTCTGTATCAACTCATGTACTTGTCTATTCAACTCTTCACTTTCTATTGGTGTCATTCTATGTGCTACCTTATTTGGAAAATTGGCTCCTGGAATCAAATCCATCTGATGACTGATCTTCCTTACTAGTGGTTATCCATCAGGTACATTATCAAATACAATATCCTAAAACTCATTCAACAAATCTGCAATTTCTATAGGTACATCTTCTACTTCCTCTTTACCAGGTTTTGGAATTAAATCAAAACACACATGCTCATGCCTCATACCATCTAGGAATTTTCTTCCATCAAGAAAAGTTATTCTTTCACTACCACATACCTTTCCTTCTATGTCATTCAATGGCTTTAGCTTATGTCACACTCCATCCTTTGTTGGGGAATAGGTATTCACATGACCATCATGTACAACACATTTGTCAAACTTCCATGGTCTACCTAACAACATATGAGATGCCTCCATAGATATAATATCACACAATACCTCATCATGGTATATGTGAATCTTTAACTTCACTAGGCATTGTTCATTGACCATGACCTTGTGGTCATCCTATACCTAGGCAATCTAGTATGGATGTGGGTGTTTCTGTATCTCGGGCTTCAACTTTGTCACCATCTCATTTGACACCAAATTGTCAGTTATTCCACTATCAATAATCACATCACAAAATTTACCTTCACACTTGCACTTGGTGCGAAACATGATCCTCTTTTGTTCAAGTTCATTCTCAACACTCAGTAGTACTCTTTTGTTAATCAGTGTTTCTCCTCTTTCAGCATCTTTAGAATGTGATGATGTCACATGTTCATCTACATGTGCAACTCTGGCCTTGCCTTCATTTCTCCTATCTATCCTTCTTGGGCATTGAGGACATTTAAATGCCCTATGACCTTCTTCTTCACAGTGAAAACATGTTCCATGAAAACCTACTCTTCCAAATCCTTGTCCTCTTCCTCTTCCTCTTTGATCTCTATTACTCTAATTCTAGAAGTGATTGGAATTATTTCCTCTCTTATTCTGACTACTACTAGCCTCATCCTTCTTTTTTGAATCTCCATTTCAGCCTCCATAGGGTTGTCCACTAGATCGTCCACCGTGACCTCTTCCGTTTTGTCTGCTCTCAAACTTCTTGTTCAACTTTTCCTCTACTGTTAGGGAAAACTAGTATGCCTCTTCAATACTGTTCATTTGAACTAGATTTAGCTCCTCCTAAATGGTCGATCTCAACTCATTAAGGTAATGGGTGACTTTCTCCTTATCAGCTTCTACATGGCCTGTTCTGATGAGGAGCCGATAGAACTCATTCGTATACTCCTGCACAGATCTTCATGCTTACTTCAAATTTATATCTTCTTCATTAGGTCAATCTCATAATCAACAAGAATGAAGTGTCACTTCAATTTATCCACCATTTGATCCCGTCTTGTGATTTTATCATTTCCTCTTTGATTTTTCTCTAATTGAATCTCCTGCCACCAGATCTTCGCATGACTCTTAAGTTTGGCCTTCGCAAATTTGACCCTATCAGGATCCTCAATATCTTCATAAGTAAACTATTCTTCACATTCATTGATCTAGTTGATCAATTCTTCTAGGTTAAGATTTCCTGAAAAATGTAGGAACCTCAATCTTAGGTCTTTTCCCAATCTTTGAAATAGCCTGAAAAAGTCTTTCTTCTTCTTGATTCAAAAATTTGACTTCTCCTTCCTGATCAAAATTTCCTTCTTTGACTTCATCCTTTCTTTCATCTCTAACATTAAGATTCATTCCTCTATGAATCTCCTCTTGTAATGCTCACACTTGTCTTTGCAGTGCCCTAACCTCAGGTGTTACAACACTAGCTCTTCTACCACGTTCCCTTTATGGATGCATTTTTGTTATGCATGCTAAAACCCTAACCACAATCCTGGTGCAAACTACCTCATAGTTGGTGATCTATTTACACACTCAAGAACTCCCACTCTGATACCACTTGATGAAGGGTGCTGCCCTTAATACCACAAACACATAACAAAAATAGAGAATAACAACAATATGCAAGAACAAAAAATGGGCTTCTTATTATCTCCACAAATGTGGAGTTACAAATTTTTAGAATTACAATATGCAAAGCCACATGGGCATTCCCCTTACAATATTCTATAGGATAAAGCCTTGAATCATTACCTAGAACTACCCAGAACTACCCTAGACAACACTATGGGCCTTCTTTATATAGGCAATTTCCACCACCTGAGAAGGTTCCAAAAATTTAGCCCTAAGGGCCGACCAAACTTAGAATTATTTTATTTTTCAATTTATTACATCAAAGTCGGGTCAAAATAACTTTTGAAACCTAAACATAAATTTTGAAGAAAAATTATTTTCTGCCCTTTCAGGTGGCCCAACTTCCAGAGACCATAAGTCATCACCCGTTGACCTGATTGACATTGTGACCCCAATTTGGAAAGGGTGCGAGGAGGTCTACAATACCAAACTTGGACAAGCTCCAATCAGCTAAAGTTTCAACCTCATCCAGGGCCTCTAAAGCCTTCAAAATTGAGTTCAAAGTTTTTGTACCCTACTACCAACAATGAAAATCTTCAATATCTTCTAAACTAGACCTAATCTAGCCATGAAACTTTACTGATAGGCTGATATGATTGAGATGAACCTCCTCATGTGAAATCAAAACATTATGAGATTGTATGACCAACTTACTAAAACTAGAAATTTTCCATAAATAGCAGGTCTAGACAAGATAGCCCTTATTGAATACAAAAACAAAAATATTTTTGGGTGATGCAAGATTGCTCTTACACCTAGGATACTCCTGCATCAATATGTTGTGTATAGAAATTTCAAGGTATACAAAATGGATGTCAAGTCCACATTTTTAAATGGTATATTAGAAGAAGAAGTGTACATTGAGAAACATAAAGGATTTGTTGATCCAAACAAGAGACACATTGTTTGAAAACTAAACAAGGCACTCTATCGATTTAAGAAAGCTCCCAGAGCATGGTATGAGAGGTTGCACAATTACTTGATATAGATTGGATTCTCAAGGACAAATAATACCATCAATCTATACATGAAAGATGAAGAAGGTGAAGGGATATTATTAGCTAAGATTTTTTTATATGATATCATATTTGGAGGACAATATTCCCTGTGTAAGAAATTTTCAAATAAGATGCAAACTAAGTTTGAAATGTCTATGTTTGGTAAGATAGAATTCTTTGTTGGTTTGCTAGTCTAAAGGATGGAGAAAGGTATTTTTATCACATAGTCTAAATATGTGAAAGAGATACTAAAAACCTTTGATATGGAAGACTCAAGGCTAGTAAGTACTCCCATGGCTACTGGATAAAAACTATCTAAAACTGATGATGCTACTGAAGTAAACCAAACTAATGAACTACAACTGATTTGGAACCCAATTGAAGAAATCTATGATTAAAGATCATTGAAGAGTTTCTGATTAGATAATGGAATATGATTAAATTAGTATTATGTTGTCATTGATGTCAACTAGTTTGACAACACTTATCTTGTAAGTTACTGTACCGACACATCTAAAGGAAGGTGAGGTCCCAGGTGGTTTTTCCCTTCACAGGGTTTCCACATTAAATCTCTTGTGTCATGTGTTGATTGTGATATTTTTTGTTATCATTCTTTTCATATTACATGTTAGATTTGATTGGTAACTACTATAAGTTTTAGACTGATAATCGGTAAAAGCACAAATAGTGAAAGTATTTTTGTTTACCGAGTAGCAAAAATTGAAGTATTTGTTTTGGCTTATACATTTTGTGTTGGGACAGTGTTTAACTAATTCACCCCCCTCTCAGTTATTCCAACAATTGGTATTAGAGTATCGGTTTCTTAGAATAGAGTTTTCAGGACTTCAACACAAAGGTCTCAAGATGTATAAGAGGGAAGTGCCAAGACTAAACAAAGAGAACTTCGCAGTATGGAAAAGCTGAATGTTGTTGCACATAACTAGAATTGGAAACTCAGTTGTAGATCTAATGAAGAATGGCCATATACAACCAACCACTAGTCCCTTAACTGCTGATCAATTGAAGGACAAACATGAACACAATATTACTATGATGGAACTTGCTGCTACCTATACTGACACTGAATTTGAAGACATCAAGGGTTGTGATACTACTAAGAATATGTGGGACAAGCTAAATCTGATATACAGTGGAGATTTGAATGTCAAGAGAGCCTGAGCTGAAAGCCTAAGAGGTAGATTCGATGATATGAAGATGAAGGAAGGTGAGAACATTATGCAGTACTCAAATAGACTAAAAGAGGTAGTACATTCTATTAGAGCATCTAATGGAGTTATTGATGATGAAATAGTGATAAGTAAGATTCTCAAAATTTTGTTGCCAATTTATGCAATCAGGATTTTTGCAATTCATTAAACAAGGGCCATATCCAATCTTACCCTTGACACACACACTAATCAATAAGCTTACAACCTTTGAATTAAACAACTTTGACAACAGTATTGTTCCTTTTGTTGAATCTGCTTTCATGTCTTCTTTGAAGATTAGTAAGTCTAGCAAGAAAAATAATATGATGATAGTGATAGCAATACCGATGATGAACTTGATGAGCTTGAAGGTCTTATGGCCAGAAGATTACCCAAAGGAAGAGGAAGATATAGAGGTAAGCTACCTTTGGCATGATTTAATTGTAAAGAGGTTGGCCACATTGCTGCTAGATGTCCACACAAGAAAGATGATGATAGATCCAAAGACCAATAAAAAGGAAGCTATGGGAGAAGAGTCAATAGAGGCTACTGATACAACAATATAGATAACTGAGATAGTTATGACAAAGGGAAAAAGGTATGTTACATAGCTGAAGATATTGAATCTGAATCTGACTCTGATGATGATGTAGAATTTGTATTTGTTGCTATGAAAGATGATTCAGAGGAAGAAGATAAACATGAAGAGACAACACTGATCTCTAGAGTAGACAGCAATGATACATGGATCCTAGACAGTGGGTGTACACATCATATGACCAGTGATGTAGAGAAATTTGATCAACTTGATGAATACAATGGAGGATCTATGAGAATGGGCAATGATGCACCTTGTATGGTAAGAGGTAAAGGTTCACTGATGATTAATGAAAGAATTAAATGTGAAAATGCATACTGGGTAGATGAACTGAACTATAATTTGTTAAGTGTGGCACAACTAAACAATTTAGGCCACCGACTTGCTTTTGAGAGCAAAAAGGTGAAAATATATGATGATGGAGGAAGACTTGTCAGAACTGGTACACAATGTAGCAGTAACCTATTTTATCTTGATATTGATCAGTCTTCTTGTTTGTTAATGAAGGATGAACATGCATGGTTGTGGCACAAAAGGTTATGCCATGTGAACTTTGACAACATGATCAAGATTAGCAAAAAGAGAAGAGTTAGAGGTTTGCCTAACTTGTCAAAACTTGATCATGCCATGTGTCATGAATGTTAGAAAGGTAAGATGACTAAGTCACATTTAAAAAGAAAAGACTACTCATCAAAGAAGATACTTGAGTTGGTTCATAGTGACCTGTGTGGTCCTATGAGAACTCAGAGTTGTTTTGGTGATAGATACTTTATTCTTATTGTTGATGAATATACAAGACTGATGACTTTATGTTCTTGAAAGAGAAATCTGAAGCTTTTAAAATGTTCAAATGGTATAAAGCTAAGGTAGAAAAAGAGACTAGAAAATAAATTAAATGCTTAAGATCTGATAGAGGAGGTGAATTTATCTCTGATGAATTTACTAATTTTTGTAATGAGCATGGTATTAAGAGATAGGTCTCTGTAGTGAGGACACCTCAGCAAAATGGCATTGCTGAAAGAAGGAACATGTCAATAATTGATTGTGCTAGAACACTAATGATTCAAAAGAATGTTGTTCAAACATATTGGAGGGAAGCTATTAGTATAGCTGTATATGTTCTTAACTGAGTACAACTGAAAAATGACACCAATCAGAAACCTTATGAGCTTTGGTTTGGACATAAACCTACTAACATAAAGGATAGTAAAAAGGAACCAAAAGACTATGATAGATTCAATTACATTGAAAATCTATAGTATCAACCGAAACCGCAACCTATGATAACCGGTCAATAGGAAAACAATGCAGAACAACATGAAGAAAAAAATGATGAACTAGATGGAGCTATTGAGCAAGCTAATGAACTTGAACAGGATGAACAAGAAAGAAGAGACAAAATACTAGCTAGATTTCTTAGAAGACCTCATCCTGAGAGACAAATTATTGGAGATAGACAAGCTAGAATGCAAACTAGGAGCAAAGCAAGACAAGGTACATGTCTAGTTTGTGAATTTGAACCGAAAAATGTGAAAGTTGCATTAGAGAATGATGAATGGATTAATTCAATGACTAAGGAAATAGAGAAAATAGAGAAGAACAAAACCTAGAGCTTAGTACCCTGACCAAAGGACAAAAATGTTATTGGTAATAAATGGATATTCAGGAACAAGCTGAATGAAAATGGTGAAGTTACAAGAAATAAAGCTAGATTGGTGTGCAAGGGATATGCACAGGAAGAAGGCATTGAATATGGTGAAACATTTGCACCTATTACTAGATTAGAAGGAGTTAGAATGCTACTTGCATATGTTGGATAGAAGAAATTCAAAGTCTATCAAATGGACGTGAAGTCAACATTTCTGAATGGTATACTTGAAGAAGAAGTCTACATAGAACAACCCAAAGGATTTGTTGATCCAGACAACAGAGACATGGTATGTAGATTACTGTTAGTAAACAGATTTGTCCTTCTTGTTCCTTATGACAATATGACTCTCAATGCCAAAATTATGAACAATATCTGAATACAATAGTTGAAAATCCGCTCTATGATTACTGGCTTTTCTCTGAATTGGTAGGTACAACTCCCTTTTTGAATGATATGCAATGAATTATGTTTTGATCTTGAAACTAACACAGGGTATGCTCTTAACATGAGAGTAGGAGAGGAAAACCAAATTAAGCCTAAACAAAACTTAATCCAGGCAAGGAGAGCTTTCTAATCTATGAACCAAGCTGTAGAACTCACAAATCCTATGAATTCATATGCTTAGCATTAACTAATCTACAATAACTATTAATAGAGATATAAATGAAATGATGAAAAACCTCTAATGAATCCTTCTCTGAATATCCCACAACACATCCTACTAGGTTTATTCACATCTTTAAAACAAAGGAATGAAACATCCTTTCCTTCCTACTGCAATTCAAATTAAGAGAAAGAATCATATAACTAACAACTATTAGCTAACTAGAATAGAAAATAATTGACATTAAACACTTTCAATTGTCTCTACAACATCAAGTATCTTACACCAAAAATTTTGCCGACCTTGTATTTTCTTTTACAATAGAATATATAGAGATTACAAGCATACGCCCTTTCATGGGAATACCAAGTGTTTCAACTTCCAGGATTTGAAAAGACTAAAAATAGGTGTTTCAACATCACAACAAGGAAGAACTAAAAAGACTTTATCTTTTCATCTAACTCTTCGATAAGGCTAATTGGCAAAGATCACCATTATTGACACATTAGAAACTGCTATTCTTCCTTTTGTCATGGCTGATATCAAGTATTCATCATTTCCTTTAAGCACTTCAACACTAGATTCATCTTTAATTTATTCCACCAAGAAACATATCTATCTCTGAAAAATACATCATCAATACCACAAATGATAGACTGTGCAATTGCTAAATACTCCTTGTGGAAAATGCACACAAAAGATGTGAAACCCGTGATAGTAGAGTAGCAAGTCTCCCATTTTCCGCCCGTCAACTTTAAGTGCTTGATTAACTTAAAGCTTGTGCTTAATAAACTTTGAAATAACAATCTTTTCTCTTATGCCAAGCTCGAGTGTCAAACTGCATGGCAAAATCCTACATGATCACAAGACATCTTCCCCACCATAGTGACAAAGCAGGGACCGTAGATCTGGAGACCACAACTAAGAGCCTACGACCCCACCATTCCACGTGTTCACATCCCACATGATCACAAGACATCTCTCTCAGTCATGCGACAAAGAAACATTTATTGATTCTCCTTTAGCACGCCGCATGGTATAAATGCCTTCAGACCCATAACTCCATGTGGCTTCATGTCACATGATCGCATAGCATGTTTTAAACTCTTGCGATCATGCGACCACTCAAAATGAACTTGCCCAGCTTACATTGTCTCTTAACTATTTATTAGTCGTGAAACCACCCAGTCATCTTCCCTAACCATCGAATGTACTTTATTCCTTCTCTGACCTAGCGACTACAAGAAACTTACTGGGCCCACCATTGGAAGATCAACAGCCGTCACTTCTTCGCATAGATCTCCAAGATCCCTTGCAAACATACGCCCTCCGTCAGATGTAGGATCTTTCCTTTCTCAACTTATGTTGTTGCATTTGTGTTGTTGGCGTATGTGGATCCCAGCAAAGCACCTTCTATTTAGTCTCTACTGTCTTATCTTACCTAACCGATAGCTTTTTTCACTTTTCGCATGATCGCATGACTCAAATCTGGTTTATGCGATCATGCAACTAGCTTTTCACTACCTTATATTTGCATTGGTTTTCTTGCTTATGTACCACCACCAAAGCTTGCGTGGGGCCCCTTCCTTTCACCTTTTCGCATGATTGCATGGTATTATTTTAATTCATGTGATCATGTGACGACTTTATGATTGGTACCCATGGGTCCACTGAGACAGGTGGCACCTTGTTATTTCATGTTTGCTATTTTCTGAGCATCTTTCTGTTGCACAATTCTAACCATCATTAGATTGAAACCTTGGTTGATTTAAACCATCAATACGATGTCATAACTCAAGTCCCGTTGAGAAATAGGGCCCACTAATCTACATGTGCTTAAATTCTCAACTTAAGTGCCTCTTTCCCACCTAACTGGTTGTGCTTCATGCTTTGTCACATGATCGCAAGGTGGTTCTCTCAGTCATGTGATCATGCGACCACATGTACCACATGGCTTTATTTACAACATCAAACCACACACGGTTTTCACTGTTTGGATCGTAGTGGCTTGATGAATCATCCCGTACCTTCAAATGGTGAAAAATTATCAACTATAGTTGATTGTTAAAAATTCCTAACTCAACTCTGTCACATTGAAAAATGCATAGCCTGAGTTCTAAAAGAACTCATTTCATCACACGCTCACTGTTATATGAAGTAGAATTTTGAATAATTCAATGCCAAATTTGTTACGACATTAATCACATGAAAAGTCTCTCCTTTGATGCCTGGAGATCATGATTCACAATCATCCTTTCATTTGAGAAAGAGAATCAATAGGAACATATAATCCTTGTTAGGTTGGGATCTATAACCTACCCATTATGACAAGACTTCCAAATAACCCACCCGAATTATAAATGAGAGGGCAAGTGAAAGGGAAACCTGACAAGGACAGCCTACCTATGAAGGATATTATACCTAGACTCAACCATGACCAGACCTGATTATGAGATCAAAATCTTCCACTTTGACAGCATGGTTATGGGGTGAAAAGTGAGGCAATAACTAGCTCTAACTGGGGACTTAAACATTCGCATGTTTAAGAAATGAATCGTAAATCTCTGGTTTCATAAAAAGGTAAACAAAAAGGTTGGCAACACAACAAAAGTGAAATGAGAACAAAGGAAAAGGAAACAATGAAAAACAACTAACCTAGAGAACACAAAGGAGCAAAACATGACTATGTACAATACAGGGGTTACCTATTTTCAATTTTCCATTTGATAAAGTTTCAAGTCCTGACCATTGAAGGTCAGTGGTAGTACCTCACCATCTTGATAAGCCAACTTGAAAGAATTATTTCCCAATGCTTGATGAATCAGAAATGGTCCTTTCCACAGGCTGTCAAACTTCTTATGCATTCCTTTAGGAGCATTACATTTATCCCACAACAACACACTATCACCTATCATGAACTTCTATGGCTTTGCCTTCCTATCAAATATTTTCTTCACTTGCATCTAATGTTGAGTGATATGATCAACTATCCCTGCTCTTTCCTCTTCCAGCTTGCTCAAATAAGGAATCCTTTTTTCTAGACCATCTTTATAGATGTCATCTTCAATCATTGTCCTTAATTTGTTTGTGGCCAGTTCCAAAGGTAAAGGAAGATTTTCTTCGGTCCCATAAAAAAGCTCAAAAGGTGATATACCAATTGCTCTTTTTGGTGTTACCCTGCCTACCCACAATGCCTCATGAATCTTTTTATGCCATTTTTTTTTATTATCTGATATTAAATTCTTAACAATATTGATCAGATTTTTGTTACTAGATTTGGCCTGGCTGTTTCCTTGTGGGAAATAATCTGATGAATGGCTAACAGTGATTCCATATTTAAAATAGAAACTAGTAATCTCAACTAAAGAAAAATAGGCTGCATTGTCCATTACTAATTTAAGTGGAACACCAAACCTAACCAGTATGTTTTCTTTAAGGAATTCACATACCACTTTAGAAGTTGTTTTCTTCGTTACCTTGGTTTCCACCCACTTGGTGAAATAGTTAGTGGTGGTTAATATATACTGGTTACCAGCACTAGATACTGGATTGATTGGCCCAATGAAATCAAGGCCCCATTGCTGGAAAGGCTCTTTAATAATGATAGGCTTCAATGGAAGAGTAGCTAATTGAGGACGCCCTGTAAACATTTTGCATTTCTCACACTTGGCTACCTAGGCATATGCATCTCTGAACATACCAGGCCAGTAATAACACTATCTCAATATTTTGAATGCTATCACTGAAGATGAAAAGTGCCCACCACAGGCCTCATCATGAAAAGTCTTCAATAATTTATCTTGATGTTGCTTATCTACACATCTAAGAAAAGTGCCATCAATTGCCTTCTTAAAAAGCTTACCATCCCAAATCACAAACTTAGCTTCCTTTAACCTAAGATCTCTTCTTTGTCTTCACATCATGCCTTTTGGACATTCTCCATATGTTAGGAAGTAAGCAATGTCTTCAAACCATGTATCCCGAAGACCCACAGCTAGAACTAGTTGTTTTTCTTTAGATCCTTCTAGTTCTTTTTCAGCTTTATCCTCTACAATTGCTCTACACAAAGCATTACCCTTTATCAGTTTCGTAGGGAAAATTTCTATATCATACTCCTGCATTTTTGCTATCCATGAACCTCTAGTATTGCATCCCACCTCTTGCTGTGTCAACACACTTTTAACTACTACATCTGAGACATAAACTATAGAATGTGAATGTAAGATGTAAAATTGAAAGTTCTTCAGTGTCTTGACTACCGCAAATGCATGTTTTTCGATTTGTGAATACCAAAACTCATGATTTTTTAGAGGAACACTCATTAAATCTATTGGAGCTTGTATTCCTTCATCATTTTTTTGCATAAGTATGGCTGATAGAGTATGTTCGGATGCGTAGAAATTAATAATGAAATCTCTGCTATAATCCGGATGACATAATACTGGAGCATGAGCAATGGTTTTTTTAATATTTTGAAAAGCTTGCTTACCTTCTTCACTCCACTTAAAATTTGAATTACCTTTCATCATATCTATGATGCATTTAGTTGTTTCAACAAAGTTTGGTACGAAACACCTCAGGAAATTGACTTGGCCAAATAATGATTTAACTCCCATTCTATTTACTGGTAGACTTAATCTTCTAATGGCTTTAACATGCTCTGGATCAATTCTGATTCCTTCTTGAGAGACTATATGACCAAGAAGTTTCCCTTCCATTACACAAAACAAATTTTTTTTTGGATTAAGAGAAATGCCATCATCTCGACATCTCTACAATACCCTTCTCAGATCCCCTATATGATCCTTTCTTTTCTTTGAAAACATAGTAAGATCATCTAAATATATAACTATGATTTTATCCTTCCAATCAGCAAATGTCCTACTCATGCATCTCTAAAAGGTGGCACCAGAATTGATGAGACCAAAAGGAATCTGGTGGTATGAAAATGTACCCCATGGTGTAGTAAATGCCATCTTATGTTGATCTTTTTCTTCAACTTCAACCTGATTGTAACCAGAGAATCCATCAAGCATGGACATCATTTCTGATCCAGCCACTATCTGCAGCAAGTAATCCATATTGGGAATTGCAAAGTTATCCTTAAGAGATGCCTAATTCAAATTCTAGAAATCAACACAAATTCTGATTTCTCCATTCTTCTTCCGTACTGGCACTATATTAGCTATCCATGTGGAGTGATGGATAGGATAGATAATCCAAGCTTTCAACATTTTATCCACCTCCCTGAATATAGCATCTGCAACTTTAGGATTATAATTCCTTTTCTTCTGTCAGAAAGGCACTACATCAGGCTTCAAAGGAATCTGATGTTTTATTTTTCCATCTCCATAGCTTTTCAAATCTTCATAGCTCCAAGAAAAAACATCTCTATATTCTAGAAAGAGCAGTTTGGCAGCTTCTTTTTCTTCAGGTGAACAACATTTACCAATGTTTATCATCTTGGGATTATTATCATCACCAATATTTACTCCTTCATATTCACCAGTATCATGCCCTTTTCTAGCTCTTTTCTATTTTACATAGGCATCATGCCTGTTAAACAACTTCTCCAAAGATACAAAATAAGGAGGAATGATATCACTTGGTACTTGAACCTCATCAAATGCTTTCCATGGTTAGAACTTTCTTCCTCTTTTTTATGCTGATATTCAGAACTGATTTTGCCATTTTCTAGAAATAATTGCAAGCTTTTGTCATCCTCAAATGCCTACCATGAATCTATATTATCTGGGATAGCAGCTCAATGTACAACTTCAATTTGATATTTCTTGTTTTTAAAGTCCAGATGAGGTAACAACAAAGACGCAGAGATAGCTAATGAATCCACTTTGGTATTCAACTCTCTTGGTATTGCTCCAATAGAAAAGGCATCCAGACCTTCTATCTGATCCCAAGCTTTATTTCTGTAGTTTTTCAAATCTATGATTCTTCACTGAATATTGTCCTTTAACTTGCCTTACTATGAGCTCTGCATCACCTCAAGCTTTCAACACTTTAACACCTTTTTCTTTTGTTGCTGCTATTCCTAGTAGTAAGGCTTTGTATTTAGTGGTATTATTAGTATTTCCAAATTCTAATTTAAATGCCATGGGTTTAGGTTCTCTTTGAGGAGGAATCAATACAACACTTGCACCAGATCCTGATGAAGAACAACTTCCATCAAATTCAAGAACCCACAAGTCTAATAACTCTTTTTCTTCACCTGATTTCTTCTCATCACCATCTTCATCCTTGTCCTCATTTAGAGATTCTTCAGTAAACAATATGTAATTACCAAATTCTAGTTCTTGATAAAGTATTTGAGCCTTAGGATCATCTGATTTCATGACTGTATACTTCACCTTTTCTGTAGGCTCCAATTTGATTTTCTTATTCCCAATTAGTATGATAGCATGAGACCAATCCAGCTTTATTTCCCCTCCTAGGTCTCTACAAAAACCTCTACTTAAGAGAAGCCCATAACTTGCCGGAATGTCAGCTACCAGGATAGTCATCAATAGTTTCTTTTCAGGATGAGACGCCAAAGCTACCTATGCATCCTTGATTTGGCCAATTAAAGGAACTTGTTTAGCATCCATCAAATAACATTTCCCATACACCTTAGTGAGATTAAGATTCAAAGCTTTGGCTACAGAATAAGGCATGACATTATCTGATGTGCCTGAATCTATTATAAAATTACTTAATTTGCATCCATTAACATAGAGTGAAACATAGAAGGGAGGAGGTTTTTATCCAGGTGGCATTGCCAACACAATAGATTCTTCTTCTTTAAACAAATCAACTGTCAATGTTTCATCCCCTTCTACCATAGTAGCACTATTATTTAATTCTGAAACATTTCCTTTACACCATTCTACTAGTCTTTTAAATTCTAGAGGATGCGATTTTAAATAATCCAGAAAAGAAATCTGAATTTTAGATTCTTCACAGAATTGAACAGCATCAAAAGATAATTTATCTTTACCTGGCTGAGAGCTTGACGCCTTCTGATCAGTATCAGCACTGATTCTCATAGGACTAGGGTCACTTTTATGAGGATTTTTGAAAGACTGGTTCTTTAATTTTTGATTCTTGGTGAGCACCGTATATGAGTTTCCATCTATAGTAGCATAGCATTTTCCTTTAGATTCAGAATCAGATTCATACTCCACAAATAAATTTCCAGAGTTGCCAGTTGAGTATGTATCCTCTTCTACAACAGGAGCTGCTATATTCAGTTCATTGGTGGTCAATAACTACATCATACGGGCAATTTCTAGGCAATTCTCATTAGTGTGATCTATAGTCAAATGAAACATGCACATGTTTCCTTTTTTTGGTGCTACTTCAATCTGCACCCTAGGTTGAGGGCCTGTAAGCTGCGGAAATCTATTGTCCATGTTTCTTCTAGGCATATTCTAAAAACTACGCTGATTAGAATTATTGAATCCTGGTAATTGCCTTTTCATAACAATCAATTCATTGGACAATTTTTGAATCATTTCATCAGATGATGAGGTACTACTTGAACTTCCTTTATTTTGTAACTCTCTTTTCCATTTTCCTGCTGAAATTAAATCTTCTTCACATTCAATAGCTTTCTTTTGTGCATCTGCTAAATCTATGGGACATGCCTTTCTCAACTCATAATTGATATTCGGAGGCATTGCACTTATGAAAAATGTTTTAAGATTACCAGTAGTAGGTCTATCTGCAATAGGGATTCTACTAACAATCTTATTGAAGGCAACTACAAAATCCCTCATGCTCGTTTGAGGCTATTTTTTGATGGATGTCAATTGTGTCAATAAAAGATGTTCATCTTCTACTATCTTAAAATCATCTTCAAATGCTATTATCATCACATTCCAATTGGTGATAGAACCATCATCCAGATGATAAAACCAATCTGTTGCACTGTCTGTTAAAGTCTCAACAAATAATCTCACAACAACATCCTCATGTGCCACCCCTAAAATATGAGTAGCAGTAAAGAAGGCTTTAATATGTTCATCAGTGATGACTTTCCCATCTCCTAAAAACTTAAGAAATTTTTTTCTTGATCTAGCAGGGAGTGGATGATAAGCTGCTAGTGCTAATGGTCCTACTGCAGTAGCCCATGGAGCAGCCATGATAGTCCTAGCAAAGTATGGTGGAAAATTAACAACTGGGGGAGTAGTAGTACTGTGAAGTGTTAACACTTGACAAGTGTTTTGTGAAGTGCTTTGATTTATAATAGGAGAAGGCCTACTCTCACTTTTCCTTTCTTGTTTCTTTCTAGAAACTTCTAGGATGGGAAAACCAAGCTCTGCTAATGTATCAAATGTAGGATCCCGTCCACCCTATTCTCTGGTACTCCTAAGGAATCTTATTCACTCCAGGATGATGTAGCTTACTGATCAAATGACTATTTGTATCCCCAGCAGAGTCGCCAAAAATCTGTTAGTAAACAAATTTTTCCTTCTTGTTCCTTGTGACAATATGACTCTCAATGCCCAAATTATGAACAATATCTGAATACAATAGTTGAAAAGCCACTCTATGATTACTAGCTTCTCTCTAAATTGGTAGGTATAGCTCCCTTTTGGAATGATATGCAATGAATTATGTTTTGATCCTGAAACTAACACAGGGTATGCTCTTAACCTGAGAGCAGGAGAGGCAAACCAAATTAAGCCTAAACAGAACTTAATCCAGGCAAGGAGAGCTTTCTAATCTATGAACCAAGCTGTAGAACTCACAAATCCTATGAATTCATACACTTAGCATTAACTAATCTATAATAACTATTAACAAAGATATAAATGAAATGATGAAAAACCTCTAATGAATCCTTCTCTAAATATCCCACAGCACATCCTACTGGGTTTATTCACATCTTTAAAACAAAGGAATGAAACATCCTTTCCTTCCTACTGCAATTCAGATTAAGAGAAAGAATCATATAACTAACAACTATCAGCTAACTAGAATAGAAAATAATTGACATAAAACACTTTCAATTGTCTCTGCAACATGAAGTATCTTACACCAAAAAAATTTCTGACCTTGTATTTTCTTTTACAATAGAATATATAGAGATTACAAGCATACGCCCTTTCATGGGAATACCAAGTGTTTCAACTTCTGGGATTTGAAAAGACTAAAAATAGGTGTTTCAACATCACAACAAGGAAGAACTGAAAATACTTTATCTTTTCATCTAACTCTTTGATAAGGCTAATTGGCAAAGATAACCATTATTGACACATTAGAAACTACTATTCTTCCTTTTGTCATGGCTGATATCAAGTATTCATCACTTCCTTTAAGCACTTCAACACTGGATTCATATTTAATTTATTCCACTGAGAAACCCATTGATCTCTAAAAAATACATCATCAATACCACAAATGACAGACTGTGTAATTGCTAAATACTCCTTGTGGAAAATGCACATAGAAGATGTGAAACTCATGACAGTAGAGTAGCAAGTTTGTAATTTCCACCCGTCAACTTTAAGTGCTTGAATAACTTAAAGCATGTGCTTAATAAACTCTGAAATAACAATCTTTTCTCTTATGCCAAGCTCAGGTGTCAAACCATGTGGCAAAATCCTGCATGATCACAAGACATCTTCCACACCATAGCGACAAAGCGGGGACCGTAGATCTGGAGACCGCAACTAAGAGGCTGCGACCCCACCATTCCATGTGTTCACATCCTGCATGATCGTAAGACATCTCTCTCAGTCATGTGACAAAGTGGCATCCATTGATTCTACTTTAGCATGCCACATGGTATAAATGCCTTCGGACGCACCACTCCATGTGGCTTCATCTCGCATGATCACATAGCATGTTTTAAACTCTTGCGATCATGCGACCACTCAAAATGAACTTGTGCAGCTTACGTTGTCTCTTAACTATTTATTAGTAGTGAAACTACGTAGTCATCTTCCCTAACCACTAAATGTACTTTATTCCTTCTCCAACCAAGTGACTGTGAGAAACTTACTGGGCCCACCATTGGAAGTTCAATGGTTGTCACTTCTTGGCATAGATCTCCAAGATCCCTTGCGAACATACACCCTTTGTCAGATGTAGGATCTTTCCCTTCTCAACTTATGTTGTCACATTTGTGCTATTGGCATATATGGGTCCCTGATGACCACCTTCTATTTAGTCTCTTCTGTCGTATCTTACCTAACCGATAGCTTTTTTCACTTTTCGCATGATTGCATGACTCAAATTTGGTTTATGCGATCGTGCGACTAGCTTTTCACTACCTTATATTTGTGTTGGTTTTCTTGCTTATGTACCGCCACCAAAGCTTGCATGGGACCCCTTCCTTTCACCTTTTCACATGATCACGTGGTATTATTTTAATTCATATGATCATGCGACCGCTCTATGATTGGTGCCCGTGGGTCCGCTGAGACAGGTGACATCTTGTTGTTATTTCGTGTTTTCTATTTTTTGAGCATCTTTCTATTGCACAATTCTGACCATCATTGGATTGAACCCTTGGTTGATTTAAACTATCAATACAATGTCATCACTCAGGTCCCGTTGAGAAATAGGGCCCACTAATCTGCATGTGCTTAAATTCTCAACTTAAGTGCCTCTTTCCCACCTATCCAGTTGCGCTTCATGCCTTGTCACATGATCGCAAGGTGGTTCTCTCAGTCATGTGATCATGCGACCACACCTACCACAAGGCTTTATTTACAACATCAAACCACACATCAGTTTCACTATTTGGATCATTGTGGCTTGATGAATCATCCCGTACCTTCAAATGGTGAAAAATCATCAACTATAGTTAACTGTTAAAAATGCCTAACTTAGCTCTGTCACATTGAAAAATGCATAGCTCGAGTTCTAAAAGAACTCATTTCATCACACACTCACTATTATATGAAGTAGAATTTTGAATAATTCAATGCTAACTCTCTTATGACATAAATCACATGAAAAGTCTCTCCTTTGATGCCTAGGGATCATGATTCACAATCATCCTTTCATCTAAGAAAGAGAATCGATAGGAACATATAATCCTTGTCAAGTTGGGATCTATAACCTACCCATTATGACAAGACTTCCAAATAACTCACCCGGCTTATAAATGAGAGGGAAAGTGAAAGGGAAACCCGACAAGGACAACCTACCTATGAAGGATATTAGACCTAGACTCAACCATGACCAGACCTGATTATGAGATCAAAATCTTCCACTTTGACAGCATGGTTATGGGGTGTAAAGTGAGGCAATAATTACATAAAGCTTTATATGGTTTGAAGCAAGTACCGAGAGCCTGGTGTGAAAGAATGCATACTTACTTGTTAAGTATTGGATTTGTTAGAACAAGTGAAAACAAAAATTTGTATATGAAAGGTGATACTGATGATACTATTCTTATTGCTAAGATATTTTTGGATGATATTATTTTTGGAGGAAAAGATCATATATGCAAAGCCTTTACTAATGAAATACAAAAGGAATTTGAAATATCTATGTTTGGAGAGATTAAATTCTTTCTAGGACTACAAGTAATTCAATAGAGTGATGGGATATTCATCACACAATCTAAATACATAAAGGAAGTATTGAAGATATTTGGCATGGAAGATGCTAAACTTGTGGGAACACCGATGGCTACTAGATGTAAACTAAAAAAGGAGGATGAAACTACAAAGGTAAATCAGACACTTTACCGATCCATGATTGGTAAGCTAATGTATGTAGTTCACAGTAAACCTGATATAACACATGCTATGGGAATTGTTGCTAGATTTTCTACTAATACTAGAGAATCACACATGATTGCTACTTAAATAATCTTAAGATACTTGAAAAAGATAGAAGATTATGGCATTTGGTATCCTAAGGAGGGAAATTTTGAGCTGAAGGTATACACCGATGCTGATTGGGCTGAAAATGTAGATGATAGAAAAAGCACCACCAGAGGAGCATTTTTCTTTGGTGAAAGACTTGTAACCTGGACAAGTAAAAAGTAGGCTTGCATTTATCAATCTATAGCTGAAGTAGAGTATGTTGCTACTACAACTAATTTCTCAAACATTGCATATATCAAGCAAGTGTTGGAAGGAATGAATGAGGTAATCACTGACCTGGTGATTATATACTGTGACAACACTAGTGCCATTAACATTTTGAAGAATCCAGCAACACACTCTAAAAAAAAACATATATCTATTAAGTATCATTACTTAAGAGAACAAATGCAGGAGAAGCAAGTGAAGTTAGAATTTGTTACATATAAAGAACAACTTGCAGATATCTTTACAAAGCCTCTACCGAAGGACACATTTGGATACTTGAGGACTAGACTTGGGGTCCATCCCCTATATATCAATCACTAAGTTGATCTAGATGTTGCATCATCCTAATCATGTCAAAAGATCATTCATGTTGATGTAGCATCATTCCCAGTTTGAATCATGTTCAAGGTTGTGACTAAGTTTGTAGAAATGAAACAGATTGAGATATCAGTATACAGAGATATAGAGAATGTAATGGACAATAGAGAGTTACTTGTGTTGGAAATTTGGCTGAGGTATGTCATAGATGTTGTCATTATGGCAACATATGCTCCCTATGAAGATTGCATAAGCTGGAAAGTAAGTATGCAAGATCGCAGACTAAAATTGTCTAAGTATGAAATGATGATTTTGACAGAGCACCTGAGATAGTTTGTTTTGGCGACGTTCACTGGAGCATGATCAGAGTTTTCACAGTTGAACATATACTCTATGATGTCTCAGGATACTCCATCTCAATGTACAAAAGGTTTTGGATAGTACAGACAAAGTTATGAAGGCTTTACCGATGACAGACTATAGTCGACAAAGCAGTTTTGAAGATAGAACTTGTAAATGAATTAAGGGATTATTTTTCTTGTCAAAATAATGAATTAATATTATAAAGAGCTGAAATTCTAGATGTTTACTCTTGGATTATGATGTGCAAGCTGATAGAAGAAAGATATTATGTTTGTACCTTTTATAAAGATGTGAAGTTGTAATGACCGAACATACTGGGTATACATACTTGAAATGTAACTTGCGATAGTTGTATAGTGTGATAGCAGTGAAATTTGTTGATGAAAAGTTGTAAGAAGTACCATAGTGTAATCAGTAAACAATTGTATTACTTGTTTGGGTAGTGGGCTCATCTAGTAATCAGGTTTTGTATCTACAACTCCTAACAGGGTTGAGGCTTCTAACAAGGCCAATAGTCCCTTAACCAAGATTAATACACTATATGATTGTAACTGGCTCCTAACCGGGTCAACATCATTAACATGATATTTTTTGATTAGTGGATCTTTGAGGGTACCATCCCCAATGGGGTTTTCCCTTGGCTAGGGTTTCCTCAAGAAAATATCATGTGTTATGAGTTCTTTACATTTACTGCTATGTATGCTATTTAGTTTCTTATGCTTTGTATGCACTAAAGTAATCTGTTATATCCATAAGTGGGAAAAAGTAAAAGTTTGTGAAATAATGATTCACCCCCCCTCTCAGTATTTCCTATTTCTAACAATTGGTATCAGAGCTTAGTTACTCGGAGAAGGAACATTCAAGGAAAGCCTAGCAGCTTGAGTAAGATCTCTATGGATATGGATTAGTTATAGAAGAATCTTGAAGAAGCTCTTGAATAGATTGATATGCTTACTGGTGAAAGAAACACTTTGAAAAGAAGGTATGATGGTGCAAAGAATCTTATTGACAAATTGAAAGGTAAGATAGAAGATCTGAAGTCTGAAAAGGAATCTAAAATTCTTATTGAAGATTGTGATGATTTAGAAAAAGAAAATGTGATCCTTAAACATGAATTGAAGATAGGAAATCTGAAGCTTAGCTTGAAAGATGGAAATGAAAATCTAAGATTTGAGAATGAAATTTTAAAGATTGAGAATGAAGATCTGAAATCTAAACTTGGCAAGGTAACATTTGAATTTGATAAAGTCAAATTGCAATATGATGAACTTGACAAATACAACAAGATAGTGACAGGTGAATTGACTCAATCTAAACAACAACTTGAGAGACTATATTCAAATAGTGAGAAGATTGATGAGCAAGTATCTTATGGGAAACCATTCTATGACAAAACTAGTCTTGGATTCAGCACATTGAAGACAGTTAGTGAAAGCAAGAAACCATATCTAAATGTATGTGAGAGCAATGAAGAAAAGAAGTTAGATGAGAACAAATCTAAAGAATCACCTAAAGAAGAAGAATCACCAAAACAAGAAGAATCACCAAGGCAAGAAGAACCACCTAAAGGTATGCAAAGAGAATTCAAAGGTAGATGTTTTTCTTGTAATTCAATTGGTCATATGAAAAGAGATTGTACAGGTAAGCAATTCAAAACTCTTAATAGATATTGTTATAATTATCATGGTTTTGGACATAGAGCTATTGAATGTAGAAGATCTAGAGTTATTGAGAATAATTATAATAGTAGAATGCCTAGGAATACTAACAATGTAGATCAGAGATCAACTGAAGACATGAAAAGAGGAAATGGAATAATATGTTATAGATGCAACAAGATTGGACATATTGCTAGAAATTGTAGGACTCAAATCAATTAGCAAGAACCTAGATATGGAACAAATGGAATCATATGTTAGATATGTAACAAGATTGGACACACAACAAGATTTTTCAAAATGAACAATGGAGGTTATCATCATAAGCCTAACCCTACACTAGTACAAAAATAGCAAAATTAGACTAAAAAAACTACTAAAAATCACATATAGATGACCAATTTTGATCACATGACCAGTAATAGTTTATTTCCAGTCATTTGTAACACCGCCAAATTTGTGACTAAAAAAATTTTAGTCATTTGTTGGTTGTTTTGAATGATCAATTTGGTAGTATTTTTACTCATTAATTTAGTCTTTTGTTGTTGTTAATTGGTCATTTATTTAATCGTGATAGTCATTTATTTAATCATTAAAATCATTAATTTGTGTCAATTGGTAATATATTTAATCATTTGTATCAACTAATTTCCATCCATTGGTAGTATATTTGATCATTTTAATCATTAATTTAGTCAATGTTGTTAATAATTAGTCATTTATTTAATCACGTTAACACTTAATTGATATCGATTGGTAATATATATAGTCACTTGTATCAACTAATTTCCATCCATTGGTAGTATATTTGATCATTTTAATCATTCATTTAGTCAATGTTAATAATTAGTCATTTATTTAATCACGATAACAATTAATTGATATCGATTGGTAATATATTTAGTCATTGTCACTCTTATGTTTCCATCTACTAATAGTATATTTAATCACTATTATATTTTGGTTCTCATTAATTGGTATTGAATTTAGTTGTGATATAAATAATGTATTAAATTACATAAATTTAATAATGCAAAAAAGGCATATATTAAACCTGAAGTAAACCATAAAAGAAATTAAAAATATATTAACATATACAAACAATATTCAACATCATGAGAAAGAAAGGTAATCTGCAATTTAAAAATATAATATGTATCAAGTAATAAAATGTCAACGTTGAGAGTATACATAATTATATCTAAAAATATCAAAGTTATTAAGAGTTTCTAACTCATTAAATACACCATGAATGTCTAGTATCTAGTGCATGATAAACATCAACTAATTCATTTTCTCCAAAAAAATTATTGGCCACCATGCAAAGGATCCTTCTTTCTCTTTTAGATGGATCACTCCATCTAGTTTGTCTTCATAAACAAGTGGTACGTTACTTGTGACCCTCACAAGTTCTACATTTTCATCACTCGTTCCTTTCAAGTTTTCTCCATGTATGATAGATAGTGAATGGATCTGCCCAACACCAAAAGTAGCACTATCAAATGGATCCAACACTCTGACTTTATCTCCTTCTTGGAGTTCATGAATATTTTTCTGCAAATACAAAAAGTGCATAGGTAATTATGTGACTTATTAACATAATAATTATCACATAGGTAAACATTTGACTTATTAACATAATAAAACAACCATAACTTGCTCAAATAGTACTTGCATGTGTTAAAAAAAATACCATGAAATACACAACAATAAATAAAACTCACCTTGCTTTTAACATGAAGTCTTCTTTGAATATCATATAGATCCTCATCCGGTTCAACATGTTCACTATGAACATCCTTCTCAAATTATGGAGCTTTATAGATAGGTCTATTGAGAGTGTCTTTTCTTGTATGCATAATAGATTGAAGAGAAAACAAGTACAAGTCATATGCTGGAAGAGGGTATGATATGTAAACGTTGGCAAGAAATAAGTACAATTCTAAATTGTGCAATGAAGATAGCTAATAAATATTGTGACAAATTAACTTACATCTGGAAAAATGCAAAATCTATAATTATTTGTTTAAAATAACATTTCAAGCATGAAGATTAGGATAGATAATTGACAACTATTACATTACCACAACTTTACCACAACTATAACTGTGTTGATCCACATTCATGTCCACTAATTCATCGCAATCACTATCAATATCAGCAGCTTTGTTGGCATCAAAGCATTTTTGTGCAGCTTTGATAGAATTGCTCTGCACGTGGTTAAATTGTTAATAGATAGATCAATGTAATGGTAGATTAAATGCAATGGTGGTATTTTCTTCCATGTCCTACCCTATAGGCATATATAAAATAAAATCATTGAAAATAGAAATCATTCCTTCATAATGATATTAAACCATGTTTGTTACAGCATGATAAGTTGTAACAACTCCAAAATATAGGCATACACTAAAATAACATTATAATTAAAGTATAAATGGCTTAGAAGATAAGCATACCTTAGTATTGAATATCTAGTTATTAGTTTCCTTATTAACACCTATATTTGGAGATAAGTGAAAGCAAGCACATTAAAAAGAGATTCCAAATATCTATTAAATTGAGTGATAAGCATATATAATAATTCAAATATAATAAGATAGTGATAAATGACCTGTGGAGTCTCATTTCTTCTTAACCGTAACATTCTCTTTAATTCCTTGACCATCTTTTCCCAAGCCTTCACCTTCTTTCCAAACCTTTCAAAGAACAAGTAGAGGGGAAAAAATGAGAAACATAAGACATACAAAAAACAATATGTACTTACCTTTTAGAACCCATAACATAAACTTAAGTTCAAATATAGACAACAACATAATAGAAGATGGTCAGAGTCATGGGTTTCCTGAAGTTGTAGATTACTCATCTCAATATGAAGTCATAGAGATTACTTAGATTACTTGTCTCAATATAAAGTCGTAGAGGGATGTTGTTGTTTAGAAGTTGAGAAAGCAATTCAAACATACTAGTAGTAGACATACTAATAGACAAAAAGAGGATGAATCTTCTTTGCTTACCCATAATCTTCTTTGCCTATGAGCTCAGCCTTTGACGCAACACAATAGAGAATGCTATTGATATGCAATGAAAGATGAAAAATGAAGGTACTTTAAAGCTCAAATGAGTAATCTACAACTCAGAATGGGTATCAACCTTTGTAATCAAACATATGTTTTTAACTCAAATAATTTAAAAAGTTTCTCTGAGGTCCTCTAATATGACATGGTTCTACAAGGTTTTGAATTTTTTATCCTGAAAAACATGTGATACTTTCATCAAGATGCAAAATAATGATTAAATCCCCAGATTTATGATTGAACACATAGGTTTGGACTAATGTTTGCAACATGTTTCACAGAAAATACATAACAGAAAATTACCGTAACAGCATACTAGTTGACAATGCTAAAAAATTCAAAATAGAAAACAAAAAACTTCACCAATGTTATACCAATTTTGAAATTGATGCTTCATCAAAGTTCAACTCTAGGAGTGGGGTCCCACCTTTTAGTATCCCCATTTTTTATTGGGATCATTAGACTTCTCATTATTGATGCAGGGGCATCTAGAAGAGCATTTGAGCAAAGGAGGACTCCAGTGACTAAGAAGGAGAAGATGGTATCAAGACAAGTTGATTGGAAAGTTTTGAAGCCTATAATGGCTTATGATAGTGTTGGATTCAATAAACAATGTAAAAGTCATGATAAAGGTCTAAAGGTTAATATACAATGTAATAGGATAAAAAATGCAATGTAATAGTTGATAAATGCAATGTAATGGGGTGATAGAGTCATTTGGGTGGTTTTCATATTTAGAGGCAATCAATAAATACATTGGACCATGTATAGGTCGGTGGGATAAGCTAGGGAAATCAGAATGTTCATAAAAGAAAAGTTTAAAATTTAAATTTTTAAATGTAAACGGTCACATAAGCATTTTGGAGGGAATTAATAATTAAAGGGTTTTAAGATTTAGTTAAACCACCAACTGCTTAGAATCAGTTAGGACAGGTGTAGGATAGGTTATTAAATAATCAATGTACCTTTGGTATGGAAATGGGGAAGCAAAAAAGAAGATAGTAAACTCTGGTTGTACGGTATTGTCTTAGATAGCAAGAAATAAAGCATTGATTTGGTACTGTTTCATTGATCAATTTAATTCTTCATTTCTTAGACTATCATACATATGAATTAGAAAGTTTATTTAGTTCCATTCACTCATCATTGAATGATTTCCACTCTATTTTGAGACAGTTTGCATGACTAACAGTCCATTTATTGGCAGTCTTCTTCTAAATTTATGTGATAGTTTTGTTTTTCCTTTAAGAAATGACCATCCCATGAGATTGCTAAGCCCTGACTTCATGGGATGGATTATATTAACATGTAAATTAAGATACTAACCCTTGAAATGTAGCACTAGTGCTAAATAATTGAGTTTCTATAGAAAAGGCAGTGAGTTTGGAGAAGAACAATGAAGTGTTCCTTAATGGATTGATAGGTGTGGTGTAGCAGTGAGTAATCTGCTTGAACAAGAGGGGATTTTTATGTTTTGAGATGTCAAAGGGCATCAAATTGAAGGTTTTTAAACCATTATTTGGTCTTCAAAAGGTGTGGAGATAGGTGTTTGTGAAAACCCTATGAAACAAGGGTTTCAAGGTCTTAAAGTGAGGTTTTGAGGGATTTAAGTGGTGTAAGTCAGAGATCTTTGAGATTTGGTCATATTTTGTCATATTATAACTCTTTTAGAAGTTTGGAGTGGAAAGGAGTGCAAGAAAGCATAGTTTCTTTGTAAAGTGCTTGTTTTTTATGCCATTTAAAGGGCACATTGTGAAGGAAGTCTAATCTGATACAAAGAAGTCTATATTGAAAATTTGATATGTTGTGTAACACTAAAAAAGGGTATCTAAAACTATAGTTTGTTCCTTGAGTTGTTTGAGAAAATTCAGAGGAAATGTGTGAAAACTGGTTCAACAGGGCTAATAGGGGTTCATAGGGCTAGAAGGCAGATTTGAGGGTTTTGTTTATTGGGTGTTGCAAAGACTATCAAAATTGATTGATCCTTGTTTAAAAACTCTATTTTACATCATTTGTGTCCACCTTAGTCATTTGGAGGCAAGGTTGTGTGATTTGAGGGTATTTAGCCATAGGTGAGCCTAAAGGGCTAGTGGGGTTATTGAGCTATTGAAGAGACATTTACATTATTTCACCACTTCTACTAACCACTCTACATAAATTATGCCTCTAGTCTTAGGAACTCCTAATCCCTTAATGGGGGTTGGCACAATAATTTCCCAATGCTTAAGAGAACTAATTTAGAGGGACAAATGGGGGATTTTGCTTTAGCCTTTTGTTAATAAGGTCAATGCATAAGTTTCGCTAGCTGTGCATATCTGGTTCCAACACCTAACCCTTGAAGAGGCTTGATTTTTGAATAGTTCTGCATTACACTCCAACTAGATACCCTAGAGGGTAGCCTTGGCCATAAATTCCAAAGCCTACTAAGATCTTTAGAGCCAACTATCTAGCTGCTTATAATTGTCCTTACTAAAGGAAGCATGACCCATGCCAGCCCCATCATATCAAAAGACTTAAACATATTTTTGTGGAAAATGGACAATGAAGAAAAATACGGGCCATTGATTTGTCTTCTTGACATAATAAGCTGTACCTAGATGGCCATGGAAACTTCTCTTGATTAAATTATCATGATTTAACAATTTCTGAGAGAAGCTCACCATCTAAGGCATTCCATTTTGGAGGCCCTCCCTTGTACCACAAAAACCTTTGAGACTAATGTTCTAGTGCAAGGAAAAACCCATTCTTCAAAAGAGAGTAACATGGGAAAACTTAATAGACCTGATGCAGAGCCCTCCACTATCACCCTGAGGAGATCAACTCAACTTGAGGATTCAACAAACTACTTGGAATCCACTCAAGGAATTAACCTCACTTAGAGATCAAATAAAGTTCTCTGACTTGGTAGATCACTTCCACATCCATACTTATGAGTTCATTATCTCAATTCCTCAATCCAATCTCATCAAACTTCAAATACCCTCCTGGGTCACCTAGTGCACCTAGTGTACCTAATGCCTCCAACATACCAAATATCCAACCAAACTCCTTCCACTAATTCCAACACCTTGTATCACCTTAACATGGTCTATCTACCATGATACAACTCTCCACCAACTCCCAACAACTCACCTTTCACCATTTTGCACTTTAGCCCTTCTAGACCTGGCTAGTAGCCTTGTCAATACCGAAATCTTCAAATTTCATGAAACTTTCCCAAACACCCTGGTAATGTCTTTATATTTTCTAATACCCTTTTCATATTTATTTAACCCCTATCAACCTCAAGCTTTCATCTCTTGACTGGTGAACCTTTCTACTGCTGATTGCCCTCTTTCTTAGGCCTAATTAGCCCCCTTTATCAAAGCAACCCTATACTCCACTACTTTCCAAGACTCTATGACCTTAAACAATCTTATATTAGGATTCCAAACCACCATTTTTTGACTTTTTCTAGTCACACCACTCACCCAACTCTCAAACCATTAAACCCTTGTTCCTAGGGTCATAAATCTAGGGCTTTGTGGCAAATGTCCTTCCCGGAAACACACAAGTTCAAATATGGTTCAAAAAATCTCCAATACATCCACCTAGTCATATTATAACATCACATTCTTACTCAAGCCATCAGATCACTCCTGTCCACCATTTGGTGCTTTTCCAATACACCTTACCACTGTGCATTCACCAGTCCCTTACTGTTCCTTCTCTTCCTTCACTTTCTCTACAAACAAGCATCAATCCCATGACATCTATATTACAACATCTGACTTCTCCCACCAATCACAAAAGTCACATTGGTGGGAGAGTCATTTCACTTGGTGAAAGACAACTCAACTCCCTGTTTATAGTGGTAAATCTGAACACTGTTGATACACCAGTCAATGTTGACTTGATCTAAAACCCAAACAAAAAAAATTTAAGGGCATAAAAATGTAGCAATAATACTAGTTAATGTATCACATTTCCCTTTAACCAACTTCACATTAGTATTAAACTATAATAAACTTCAAATATCTTGATTGTCTGTTGTGACCCGTCTTTGTTGCTATACCAGAGAGTTCCTGGTATTACCAGTGATAGAACAATGCAAAGGCAATACAAAACAAGTGAAATAAAACAAAATGAAATGTCTCAACCCAAATCAATCCTTATTTTCATTGTCACCAAACACAACAGTTTACTGTTGTTGACTGTACCCATAGGGATAATGAGACACAAAGTTGCAGGAAATTTAATTCTTATTCATCATGAACTCATTTCTCCATTTCATATTACATAGCAGATCTTACTCCCTCCTCTCTCCCCTTGGATCTACCACCAAATAAACATAAATCTCCTGAATAAACTGACAACAAACTTGTAACTGTCCCTAACTGTCATCATAATTGACTGTTAACAGTGTAAACAAGAAAAATGTTATCAAGTTGACAACAAAGTTGTCAACTCGACACCATAAACATATAGTGCTAAAAATTAAAAATTCTAAAGGTTTTAATGATAACCTTTATCACCTTATAACCTCTACTAACCCAACTAGCCCCATTAAGCCCATTTGGCTTATATTGCCAACATTGGCAATTTTTACAAATATTGCACTTTTAGTGCCTATGACAATATTTAGAGGCTTTAATAGCCTTGTTACATATTTTAAGACCCCTATAGATCATTTTCAACAACCACTAACCTAGGATCAACCATGAGAATTCTTATTACATGTTTTAATGACCCTTGAAGGCCATTTGTCTTCAACACCTCCCAGGGATCCATTAGTGACCCCATTGCTCTTCCTACCTCTTGGATTTGACCTTGGTGCTCCTAGACCAAGACCCTAGAGGGGTACCCATTCCATCTAGCATAATCTTGACAATCCAAACTAGAGATAACTATCATCCAAATGGACTCAATCATACTAGAAACTCTTCCCTATTCATAATGTATGACTGTGCATTGCACTTTCCTGCAAAAATAGAAAGTCTCTATTCTATCTCTAACAAGCATTGAAATCATAGATCAACCAGAGATCAAAACAACACTAGAAGTAGAGATATACTAAAGCCAGAGTACCTCTTTTTAAACTATTAATACTTATGGCAAACTGAAATGTGATGACAAACCTGTAAAAAATTGTTAAAATTAAGCAAGCAAGCATTTTTAATTTTATTTTAAAATATATGTTGGATTCTTTTATTTTGATAATAAATTTTGATGGTGCATTTTTTATTTTATTTTAAAATATATGTTGGATTCTTTTATTACCATAACAGCATACTAGTTGACAATGCTAAAAAATTCAAAATAGAATTAAATGAATAGAGCCTCTTACCTGATTTGAATCCATAAAATTATGGACATTCCATGTAGAAACTATAGGCTTAATAGAAGTGGCCAACTATGATACTGTCTCAGCCAGTCCATCCATACGTGCAGTAGAGGCAGCCAACTGGGATACTTTCTCAGTGAGTCCATGTATGCAATTCATTATTTGTTCATACCCATCGTTTGAGCTAAAATGATCTGCAGAGGCTATTACATGACGTGCAATAGATGGCTGTGAGATCTCATTTGATGGACTAGATTTCCAACTCATATTGTTGTTCGATCTAGGATCCAATGTTTCCATATAATTAACAATTTCTTCTACACTTGCTTCTTTGTTATTATTTTCCATCTACAATACAACATTTATATCAACAAAAAGTTAGTTCAATAAATAATTCCAATAAATATTCACATAAATTGAACCAAAAAATTAGGCACTTACTCCAAATTTGTCCTTTTTAGCCTGCAACCCACCTTGGCCAAATGTCTATCCAACTGTTACATTATCTTTTTCTCTCTTGCCTCTACAACTTTTAATCAAATATTCTTCAGAACTCATGCTTTCTTTCAATGCCTCCCATTGTCTAGGAGATAGAGTAGATTGTAACCTGTCTTTTCCATCCATGATAGTTTTTCTGCAAGTGTATCTAAAATTATTCATCAAAATTCTCATTTTTTTCTTGTAATATCTTCGAGAGATTTTTCCACTAGTAGTCTCGAAATTATTTTCCATCTTTTGTATGACAATTTCCACATTTCATGGATCTTGATCTGCAAAGTTTTCCTTGCAAATATCCAAATGGGTTTTGCATCGCATGCCCAACTCAGAGGCCCACCTTGCAACATTTTTCCCAATGGGCTCACCATCTCTTGATACCTCAACCAAGAATGGCTTCTTGCCTTCTAATTTTCTCTATTTTGCATCCCTCTCTATAGATCTATATAAATTTTGACTTAATCTTCTCCTTTTGACAAAAGCAGGCACATCTTCCATATTTAAACTGCTGCCAATATTTTTTTCTGATTTATTAGTTCCATAAGAAGATGTAATAGGTACATTGGATGCAAGCAATATCTCTTCATTCCTTTTAGCAACCTGAAGTTCACCATTTTTACCCACATTAAGTGTGTCATGAGTAGTTATATCACTACCTATCTTTGTAGACTTTTCCTCAAAGACATCCTTTATCACTCTTGTAAAAAGCTTTTGCATATTTTTTGTTCCTTGACTCCCATGTTTTTCAGTAATCTCTTTGAGACTTTGTGTTAAAAGATCTTCATGATGTTGTGCATCACCATGTTCTATATCTAATTGTGCATCACCATGTACTTTATCAAGATGCACATCACTATGCATTATACCTGGCTGCACATCATCACAACTATTGTTTCCACCAAGTGCATGTGTTGTTGAATCACAAATTCATTAGCTTCTATGAGTTGTCGACACTCTATCTTTGATTTCCTTTTTGTTTTCCTTTTTCATTTCCTATGCAGATTGTTTCTTTCCTATATAACCAAAAACATCATATTATATCTTGTATACATAAATCTCAAGCCTATAAATTTTTAGTAAACACTATTAAACAATAACATACTACTCTCTGGATTTACAACTTACCTGTTTGTTAATCCAAGCTGTGACAAATATTCATTATTCCTTGACACACATTTTCTACGTAACTTATCATACTCTATCAATAGAATTTTAGCATTCTCACCACTATCATCTAATTTGGGCCTCACATTCTTTCTTCTCATTTCCTAAAATCCAAATAAGTGATAATATATAAATCAGCAACTTGAATCAAAATGTAAACAAAGACAAATTTCACAACTAAATGCTTGACAAGATACTCAAAAAGAGCTTTGTTTGACATGATTTGAATAGTCTACATAAGGATAGTCAGCCTTATAAGGACAGTCAAATAGTAGAATAAATCTAAACTTCCATCTCCTCAAGCCCATGGCCCTGATGTGCATCAATTTATGGACAAAGCCCATATTTACTGACTACAACAGTTCAAATATTTCATGTAACTATTCAGTCACATTAATGGCTTAAAGTCACATGCCAAACATTGCATGAGACCTTGAAACCTCATGGTATAGTTAATGTACACCATCTCCTTCATCCTTGTCTAAGAGAGGATGTTATTCATGCATGCAAAATAAAAGGGATCACATTTTGTGTGCTCACTGCTTTCCCTAAGGAAGGTTTGAATCAATTTTAATCAAATGAAGATAACTTTTTCTATACTCAATCAAATGAACTCCTTCAAAGCCCAAATTACTCTAGATTAAAAATATTAACATGTCCAAATAGAAAAGTTTCAAAACAAATCCATTAAGCCCATTGTAATCATATTCAAAGTTGACTGTTGCAGAAAAAGAACATGAAAATGTAGAACCTGAACACTTTTATTTGATTCACACTCCAAAACCCTGACCACCTACATTTCTTGGGCTATCCCCCATACAAATAGGCCTCTTTCAATGTTTAAAAGACTGGCCAACTACCTATAACTTCCTACTAAACCAGCTACAATCAGTTGGAACCGTCAATACTCAGTGATTACAAAGGTTTTAAAATGTTGTCAACTCGACAACCATATATCTAATTACTCCATATACTTGCAAATGACTTTAGAACCAAATAAAATCTTTACTACTACCCCTAAGACAATTAATTCTTATTGGATCTTATCCCCTATGATCTTGCTTATTAGACAAAGAGGATGCTGACAAAGGTTATGGAATCAATATTTACACCAGCCAATTGCATTTTCTTGAAAGTTTCTAAAGCCTTTTCAACAAATTTATATTGTACATATCCTACAATCATAACATTCCATGAGACCACATTTCTTTTAGACAATCTCTTGAGCACTCATCATATAATGGTCATCAACAATATGTTATGATGCTTGATTCCACTATCTACTACTGTTGATGTAATGGCCTCCTTTAAACCATAATAACCAGTCAAAGTTAGTTTGCATAGGTCATTTTAATAGATTCATAGCCTCATGGATTGTTATTACAAGTATCTTTAATTCTCTTCAATGCCCTATTTTCTCTTTTTCATGGTCCCTTCCAATTAGGGTCTTCTTCTCACCCACCATAATCTTGAGGCCAAAATTGACGGTGCTACCATTATTGATGGTTTGACAATTTCATAGGTAGTCATTACTAGAATGAATAAGGAAATGAAGGAAATGGTCTTAAATTTCCATTTTATGCAATGGCTTCCTGAATGCAAACAAGAGATATTTTAGTATTATATGACACTATCAAAGAATATAGATTATTATTCTTATGAATTCATAGAACTTTTTAGATCATCAGTGAAAATTATCTGCAAATATCTATTACAGGTAGGGATTGGTGAATTCACACATTTTTTCATGAGACCATTTATCTTATACACTTTAGGACATTAGGAGGCATCAAACATCTATTACAATACTTTCCATCCACTTGGAATCACAATACTGGCTTCTCACTTCAATGAGGGTAACTAAGCCTACTAGCCCTGTCTACCCAGGTTTAGGAATTCAACATCCAATAATAGAGTTTGGAGACAAAAAAAAAACAATATGGGATACCTTTTGACATTTTATAATTCATATTCAAAGATGACACCAAGAGCAATTGAGACCTCTGATCACAAACTAACTGTTGCAAGGCTTTTAAGGCCTAATTAGGCCACTATTGCACAACAACTACCCCCAAATTACACCATACAACAAAACCAACACCATGGAGAGGTGGAAAGGAACTTTAAAACAAGAAATCCATGGGTTTACAGTGCCTAAAAACCTTAGGATTACACCAGGTTTAGAAAATGCACTCACAGTCATGAAAACTAGTCATTTTCCACCGCAAATCAGACCTAGGGCATCAAACCATTGTCACCAATCATCAAATCTCACTTCAAAACCTCTAGAATAAGATAGAGGACACCCAGACCTTCCAATTCTCCCATTTTGGCAATTTTCCAATGGTGAATTTAGGAAATATGAAAGATTTTTTGTCAGAAACCTTGTTGAAGAGGGTTTTCAGATTGTTTTCACTAATATTCTTCTAAATTTATACTCTCTTCACCAATTCACCTCAAACCACCTACACACAAAATTTAACTCATCCCTATTTCAATATATGTAGGGCTTAAGGTGAGATAATGTATGGCCAATTAACAAAAATTGAACGAACAGTGAGTTTTTAGTCTGAAAATTAGAAAATCAACATTTTTTATATATTGAAAATCAGCATAATTCCCTATTAATATTTGATTGACATTATTATTCTATTATAGATACCAGAGATTGAGAAATGAGGTTCCTTAATTTATAACAGGCTCAACAAACAAGCAACCTATTTTAGAAACTCCAGGGGAGGTAAAGCACCAACATTTTCTATAAATCATGTTTTACTTAAATTTTATTTAAAGGATAAAGAATTTTAGGCCCTAAAGCTTCTCTAGTCTATTGGGAAAGAGTATTCAACATTGTACCCAATACACATTTCCATTAAAATAATTAAAACATAAAGAAATACTATTGTTGCTAAGATGTATTATGTTTTCATGCTTCCAGGTGTTTGCATTGAGGAAACTACTTCCTACAACATCTACTTATGATTTTAATATACATGTAAGTCCCACTGTAACTGGCTCCTTGATAAATCTCTAGATCCTTTGATAAGTTTTATTTTTTTGTATTATTTTCTTTTACATTATTTTTTACAATGCAAAGTAAGAGAAACCCAAATTATTGGATCCTTAGTTTCTGAATTCTAGCATCCTTGAAAACAAAATGAAGCTTAGATCATTAGAATCAGATGCCTAATTACTAATTAGAAAATTAGTACATGATTTAGCAACAAAACCTACCATATACAGCTCAATGAAGTAGAACAAGTCTCACAGGAAATCCTTGATAGAAGAGTAGTGACTGGGTAACATTTTCAATGGAACCAAAGAAAGAGTTTTTTGGACATTGACTATTGATGAGAAATTTTTCATTCTTGGCTTGAGTATCATTATGAAAATGGACTAAATCAATGTGTAAAGTTATTATAGAATTAAATGCTCCATCCCCATGGTGAAGTTATTGTAGAATTAAATGGTTTTCACAGATTTTCATGGAGGATAGTGGTCATAGTATTAATAAGAAGGTCCATGTTCTCAAAACATAAACACAGTTTTAAAAAAACTTAAAAGACTTTAATAATAGTTCATGAAATGGGGCTCATCAATAATCATCTACACTGCCAACAAGGTACAATTCTTGATCACTCATGTTTGCATCTACTAGATCTTCTTTGTCATCATCATCTATGGCATGCGATACATTCTCTCTTACAGTCTCTTCACCGGTAATCAAAATATCTTCTTGAAACAGTCCATCATCATCTTCATCCACTTCTTCGAATGTTTCTTGTAGATTAATATATTGCCCATCAGGAATTAAATCAAAAACTTCCATGAATTTCCATTTTGAATGAGACTCTATTTGAATGACATATGACCATCCTGGGCTTCTTACATCATGAATTAGAAATGATTGGTTGATTTGAAAAGGGAAAACATATGGCTCATCCATCTCTGATAAGAATTGCCCTATATTAGCACGTATAAATCCATACTCATCAAATTGTACTGCAGATGGTCAGATCCACTTACATTTTAACAATATAGGACTATTTTCACCAAAATCTACTTGAATAATTTCTTGGATGAATCCAACATAGAATTTCTTCTCGGTTTCATGATGAAACTCAGCACTAACAACACAATCACAATTTATCTTTCCTTTGTCTTTTTGTTCTACCCTTAAATGACTACCATAGGCCCACATGCCATTAAATCACATAGTCCATAAATGTGGAGATTGTGAAAGCTCACTTTCCTCTATTGTTATATGTTGACCTTCTTCTTTTGCATCATGAACAACACTGGCAATCCATTCTTCAAATTTTGGAAAAGTATCACCTCCAACCAAACTATGATGTTTGTGCTTTTGAGGTCGATGTTGCAAGAAAATTTGATTTTCTTCCTCATATTTTCTACATACAACATTAATGACATATTAAGATTAATAATATAAATGTGTAATACATATGAGTAAATAAACAACTGTGTAGAATGTTTTACCTATGCCATGTATCAAATGAAGATGTGTTTTGAAGAATAAATGCATGCAATGTACTTCTTTCCTGATGTGATAGCTTGAAGTGACATCCATTGCCCTCTAATAATTCACCTGCAACTCTCTCATCTTCATCATCCCATACACGTCAATTCACATTTTCAAAATCCTTCATATATTCTGTACAAAATCCCATGACCTCTTGCATTGAATATCCCTCAGCCATGCCGCCTTCTAGTTTTTCCCTAGTACAAACAAATTGTTTCAAAACCTTCATATATCATTCTATAGGATACATCCATCTTGTTCTTACTAGACCACAATGCTCTAGTTCATATTCTAGATGTATCAAAAGATGCATAGAGATGTTAAAGATTTTTGGTGGAAATTCCCATTCTAGAAGACAAAGAACTTCAACAACCTCCTCCCTCAAACTGTCAAAGTTTGATGGATCTACTACTGTGAACTCATTCTCTTAAGTATTAGCCCCAACCTTATGATTTCCAATCTTGGCCCTTTTTCCAAACCCAATATATTAACCACAATTGGTAAAATGTTCTTGATTATCACATGATAATCATGGGTCTTTAGGCCTCTTAAGCTATTAATGTCAATTTGGCTTCTAATGGTAGTACTTACATATCCTGTAGGAAAGTGAGTCTAAGACATCAACTGTAAGAATTGTGCACGTTGTTCTTTTGTCCAAACATAGGGAGCACTAGGTTTTCCATATTTTTCACCATCATATTTTTCAACCCAAAGATTTCGATGAATCTTTAAATCTCGAAAGTCTTCACGTGATGAAATAGTATCAAAAGCACCAAAAAGAGTTTCTATAATAGCATAGGCTATATTTTTCTCTGTATACATTAAGTCAATAGTGTGCTTGATGGTTATATCCTTGAAGTATGGAAAATTATAGAATATGCACAACCTTTTTACACTACTTTGATTACATGGATCATATCTGCTACCAGGAACACCACCATTTGTAATAAATGACATTCCTTTTTTTCCATTGTCAACAATGTAATCACCTGTTATTGCCAAAGGTGCTTCACGATTCTCTTCTTCACCATTGAAACATGTTTTTTGTTGATGATATGGATGATCCACTTTTAGATAAGCACAATGTCCACAATAAATACACTTATGCAAACTTCTTGAGTGCCTCACAAAATCCTTAAAGTTACAAGCTGGACAACCATGATATCCATGAACAGTGAGACCAGACAATGTACCATATGCAGGAAGATCATGAATTGTAACCAATAAGGAAGCTCTTAAAGTGAATTTGATTGAATGACCATCCCTTAAATATTGAATTGCTTCAACTCCTATCCACAATTCCATTAGCTCATCATATAGTGGCTCTAGATAAGCATCTATTGTACCTGAAGTCACACTTTTCTTTCCTGGTATAATCAATGATAACATCAAGAAAAATGGTTTGGTTAATAGCCATGGAGGCAAATTATAATTTAATAAAAAAATAGGCCAATTTGAACATTTCTTACTTTGATCTAAGATTGGGTTCACTCCATCTAGAGCCAAAACCAACCTTATGTTACAAGGATCTTGAGAAAAATTGGGCCATTTGTTATCAAACTCCATCCACATATTAGAATCAAGCACATGTCATTGTTTCCCATCAGTGCTCTTATTTAGAGCATGCCACTGCATAAGCTGAGCAATGTCTCTACACCGATATATTCGTAGTAATTGCAGGATTATCAAAAAGTGGCGAAGAACTTTTCTAGGGACCATAGCTGATTTCAATCCTTTCCTATACCTTTCTTCATGACATTTTGGACATTCAATATCATTTGCAAGATTTTTGTGAAATAATACGCAACCATTCACACATGTGTGGATATTATCATACCCCAATCCGAGCTTACTAATTTTCCTTTTACATTGACTTCATTTTGTTGGCAATGTGGAGTCAGCAGGTAACAATGAACATAATAATGCCAACAACTGATCTACACTCTCATTTGTCCAACCATGCACCACTTACAAGTTAAGAATTTGAAGGATTTTTGTCAAATGACTTAACTTGCAATTAGCATACACAGGCTTTAAAGCATCCTCCATTGCCTTGGCCCAATCATCATCTAAACCCTCATTCAACATTATATTGACTTCAAACCCTTCCTCTAGCTTTATTGTGCCTTCATCTATGTTCGGTGCCACTTCATCTATGTTTGGTACCACTTCATCTATGTTTTCTGCCTCTTCACCTCTCACATTTTGCAATTCCATCATATCTTTGTAATATTTATAAGCCCAAGGGCTTATACCACTACGCCCATGTCTTATCATATGTTGATAAATAACATTTCTATTTTTCATTTTTCCACCAAGACAGTTATTACATGGACATGGATATTTTTCCACATCCCTCTCATCAGCTACTCTCTCATCATATGCATGATATTGATCTATAGTCAACCTTATTTGCTGATCCATTTGTAATATTTTGCATTCTAGTATTAAATTAGAATCTGATTTAGAGATAGCGAAAAATAAATCTGAAAACAAAATCAAATAAAGCATAAAAAATAGTGATCAAGTATGTTTCAAAGCATAAAAAGCAGCAAAGTTTTGAATTACCTTTGAATTAATTGCAGAAGGCATCCCCAAATTTGACCTTTCTTCAAAGAGGCCTGATGACATCAATTTTTTTATGAACGGTGAATTATTTGCTTGTCTGTCAATAAGTCTCCGAGTCCTCTCCAAATAAGCTTTATCACCCATGCAAGTAGCCACTACAATTATATGCACCTAAAATAAATTTTTTCAAATACACACATCAGATAATTAAAGACAATATAACCTATTAAAAAAACAACATAAATAAGAAGTTGAACAAAATAAATTTTATGGTTATTAATATATATATATATATATATATATATATATATATATATATATATATATATATATATATATATATATATATATATATATATATATATATATATATATATATCACTAAACCATGTCAAGGATTGTGATAAGTGTTATCCATGATTTTGGCATGGGGTCTATCGGTTCTCCATGATTTTGGGATCCGAGTTACTATGATTATTAGCAAACTTATGCTCCTCAAGTCAATGTGACATGTGTGTCTTTGGATGATATTCTTTAGCTTGATGATCTCTTCTATGTTTCTACTTTCTAGTTTAATTAGTAGTTTTTTTTTTTCAGTTTATTGTATGGCTGAGATACAGTGTATCATTGAGTTTGATGATCAGCAAGTGATCATTACAAAAATTAGTCTTGAATGAAGAAATATTAGGGGTTTCCTTTATAGGCTACTTGCTGATCTAGTTGAGCAAGCATTACAAGATGCCATGATAGAGCATCCTTCCAACTTTGCGGGGATAGTTTTCAAAACCTATTGTGGAAGCAGCAATCAATTCTATGCATGGAACTGATAGGAAAATTGAAGGATACACTGAAAAATTTATTGTTTAAGATTGAGGAATACCCCAAAAAATTTATATAACACTGAAAGAGGGAGTTCACCTAAATGATTCTAATTAACCTAAGAAGATATCCTTAAATATGAGTTCTAGACATACAATTGATTACATTAGCATGCAAACTAATAGTTAAAAATCACATTCTAAAATGTTTTCTAGTCATTTGGGGGAGTTGGAGCTAGCAAGGACCCAGGACTGCAAGATTTTCTATTGTGGTTGTGGTGTCTACAGGGCATGAAACTTATGTAAACAAGTTGATTTTCTTCCTAGAATAATAAATTCTGAATATTATTTTTACTGGCAACAACAATAAGTGTTATTCCTTCTCTAGTTATTGTGTGTAATTTGAGTCCAAACACTTAAACCCTTTCCTATGATAACATTTCTATTCAAAAGGATACCAATATAAAAAGAGGGAAAATCATTGAAATCGCCAGAAATTCAGAATATCAAACATTTCAGAAATAGTCTATTCGCTAGACACTAGTCAAAGATTAAAAGCTTACACTCAATCTAATGAGAGTCTTTCATCACTAACATGACATTAACATAGCATATGACATGTTTTAGCCCAAGAAATTCTAGGTTCTTAGCTAAACCTACTAACCCCACTAGCATGGAAGGGCATGCACATTTAGGAACATGGCAAAATTGTACCCCTGCAACCTTTATCTCCATATAAGCCTTTCATAAGTTTAACAAGTTCAAAAACATTCACTTAGCATCCATAATGTGCAAGGTCAACAATTGTTCATGTACGATTCCTTAGTTTTTATTCAAAACTACCTACTAGGTCAATAAGCCCAATTAGCCCTCTACTTGCTATTTTTCACCATTTTCTCTTAAAATGCCTTAATGACCCCAAAAACTAACTTGGTTTAGGGATACCCTTCTAGATTCTCTGTACTATTTTTTTGGTCTTGATTCCTCAATTGGATTATATGAGCCAATGCACAAAAGTAGGGTTTGTAGAGGGTTTGTAGCCTATAACAAAGACAATGACAAAATCAACTCCCACATGTGAAAATCAACTAGGAACCTTGAGATGAGTGTTTGAACATATCAAATACTACTCATACTACAACTTTTCTTCACACTCTAAGGACCCACGTTCTCAAATTCACAATCTACTAGTGCATTTGGAGCTCACTATTACAGTTATGCATACATAGCCAGGAGCTAGGGCTTGCTATTAAGAATAGGAGGAGGTATTGTACGGCTCTACAACCACATGTTTTGGAAAGCTAAATGAGTGTACTTTATGATTCTAAAACCTATTTACAATTCCTTGGGTCATTTTTTAAGCGATAAGCAATTTAACACTAGACAATCACTTCCAGAACAGCAAGTGGGTCATTTTAAGATCATTTTTATAGCTCACTCAAATGAACCCAAATCCTGAAACCCAAAACTAGAAAGATTTAGCAAATGACTAATACTTCAAATTTCATGCATCACAGTTGTAGGAATGCTTCCGGTTTCACATGTGCAAGAGAAAAACATCAAAATTTCACTCCAAACACACAACCATAACTTTCTATTCACTTCTCATCCATAAAATGATGTTTCTCAAAGCTTCATAACACTAAAAGAAAGCTTTCCTATCAATTTGGGTCATTAATGAGCCACTGAGAGCTCATGGAGGACAAATGCTATGAAAGTTGCACAATTTTTGCAAAAAGTTGCAACTATGTAACTTTTGTTGCATATTTCTCTCCACCCATGAAATTGAAGCATCTAATGAATGCCCTTGACCCAAAATGATAGAAGACAACTTATTTACTCACAACTACTTTAACCAACTAGGCATCATAAAGACACCTTATCACACTTAACTTTACAAGTGACCCTAGTGTACCTAGGTGCCCACTTGGAGTTCAAACTCACTTTATTGACTCCTTGGTGTAGAGCACCTAGCAAACGGGAATGAATTTGATTGGTTTGTGATAAAACATGTCATTTTGTGTTTTTGTGATGTCATGTTCATAGATTGAAGCCATCGGGATGCTTGTAAGGGCCAAATTGCCCAAGAGTCAAAGGAAGTCAATGGTTGGTCAAAATAGGTCAAACTCATGTAGAAGAGGTTTATTATGTTTACTTAGTCATTTCATGAATATTGGAATTGATTTGGGGTCATACAAGTAGTCCTTGAGCAAAAATGCAACTTGGTGCAAAAGTTGCCTGCAACTTTGAAAAGTTGCAAAAGTTGCATTTTGCAACTTTTTCTTGCAACCTTGAAATTGAATTGGTTATGGCATGTAACTAATCCCAAATTTCTATATGAGCAATTGGAAATGTTTTTCAGATGGTTAATGAAGTAATTGAAGGATTTTTGCAATTACCCTGCTATTGTACATACTGTAACTGTGTTAATTCTCTAATGGTATGACTCTGTATGACCTGTACGGATTGGGAGTGATGTTTTGATCTTATAGTTAGATAGAGTTTTGTTTTCTCTTTCAAGTGCACTTTGAATCATTATCTAACTCTAGATACTTTGCAAGTTATACCAGTTTTAAGGTCACTGCCTGGCAATCAATAGGCTTTAGACTTGACAGAGGGAAAATGCTTGGAACTATGGAATCCACCAGTGGATCTTGATGAAACCTTGGGGATTCCTAGTTCCATGGTAGTCCTAAATAATTGTATAGTTTTTATTCCATTTTCAAAGGTCCTAATTTTAAAATGAATCCCTAGGCTAGCTAAGTGAGAAACAATGAGCCAAGGTCAGACAGACAATTAATTTCTTGGCCACATTCACGATTGATTTCATGAAACTAATGATATGGTTGGATAGGGTGTTGAAATAACTTTGTAATGGTATATGGTGTAGGTGTGTTTGTGATGTTTTGATATGCCTTTCAAGTGGAAAATTGTTTGCAGGTCTGAAGCGTTGGAGACAAGCCCTCAACTAGGGCCTAGTAGTTTTATACATTGTGAGTGTGGCAAAGAATTGAAACTTTGGCATTTGGAAGACCAAAAGGAGTGGTTTAAGATTTACCAATTTTTTTATGGAGATGTTTGATATTTTTGAGAAATAAAACTTAAAGTTGGTGAAACTATCATAGGAAGACCCTTGCTACACTGCCCTCAACTAGGGCCTGATTCTAGAGAGGGCTACGGGTGTGATAGAAGTTTATAATTTTGGATTTGGGGAGGCAAGACATAGTACTTGAAGATTCCAACACATTTTGGTGAGGTCATTAAGGGGAATTACAGACTAAGACCCAAAAATAGTCATACTACCAGTTAGGAAACTTGTTAGTGTTTACACTATTTGGAATAGTATCAAGGGTACTTAATGTCTGCATGTACTTGCTAGAGAAGATGTTATCGATGGATTTGGGGATCATTAAAAGGTGTTAGGGGTCTTATGGGTAACTCAGAAGTATAAACATAGCAGGGGGTAAAGGTACTTGAAGAAGGGTTGTAGAGTCCTTAGTAAAGAAGGGCTAGTTGATGAGATTGGGGTAAGAATCCACATTGAAGAAGTCATCATACATTTGAGGTAGGTGACAGGGTGGGACTTAGGAAGTCCTTGGGTGGATGATTAAGGGATCCATTGGATCGACCTAGAAAGATTAGATAACAAAGTGTGAAAGGTAACCCTTGTACCTAGAACCCTCTGCAATCACTCCTGTTGACAATTAAGGTTCTAATCCACATGGATTGACCCTTAACAACACCTACACACACTTGTATCAATTAACCATCAAAAATCAGCCATCAAGTATTAATCATGCCAACCTGCAATTATGTGTGCTCTATTTTAAATATGCTTTAATTCAGAATATTAAACATTCAGAATACCACGAATACCAAGGTAGCTTGTTTACCTCAGTGAAACAACTTAGAAATCCCCAAGATAGTGAGATCTCAATCTAAAATTGCCATGGTACAGTCCAAGATTGCATCATAATGTTGAGAAAAAAACACAATTGGATGAAGAGCGGTTTCATCTTCCCAAACATAATTTAGCATCAAATTCATGTCATGGATCAAATTTAGACATGAAATTTTAGTTCCATCTCTTTGGCATTTCCTTCTAAGAGCTTGAGAGTAGGTTATTAATAACCATATACAATGAATTTATATTAAGCTTTTACTCATTTACTTCTTTGACACCATGTATATCAATGAAGAACTTGTAGTTGAACATACCACAGTTGTCAATGAGCTTGTACAAGAAGAGGTTATATGTAATGCCCCCCTTATGAGATTTCTTAAGGTTTTGACCATAGTTGTATGGGTATTCATACCCATACCCCTAGGATGCATACCGAGTACTCGTACGTGTATCTTTTACTAGGTACTCAGTAGGGATCATCATAGCTAGGGACCTTGATTAAGATTTCTAATTTTCATTTCAGTTTTTTGTTTGCAAATTAGCTTGTTGTTTATCAAGTTTATTTCAATATGGAATCACTAATCGATTTAAAAATTTGATATAATGATTGTATGACATTTCAATTTGTTTACCTAATCTTCAAAGATAATATTCAACAGTAAACTTTATCACTGTTCTTGTTTTGAAAACTCAATGTAATATTTTTAGATTTTCTATAAACTATTAAATTAAATATTTTTTTTTTCCTGATGTACCCAAAGTACCCTGATCTCCTATATTGAAAAAAATAGCTGTACCCACACCCATTCACATCTCCAAAGTACCCAAGTACCCCCATCTCCATGCAACCTTAGAACTTTTGACTAATTTCTTAAATTACAAGGGATTTTTCTCTTAATAGCTTACACCTAAATCTTAATTTGGCTATAATTGAATGTATTGTGTATGATTTGTGAATGTGTAAGTATCAATGTCCTGTTTTCTATGAACTAGACAAAAAAGAGATTGATTACTGCAAATTTCCTATATCTTGATGTAACGCAAGAGTATATTGTCAAACAATATTCTGATATGATTATTGATGATGATATAACTGCAATGTAATGGAGATTGCCTTTATTGATTCTATATTCAAATTGCTTTTGCAAAATAAAGGTTGGTGAAACAAAGACAAATTTGAATATACATGAAATCATTTGTTTTATGCTGCTCTGGATAATAGCCGATGTAAATAAGTATTGATCTGATAAAGATCATGTTGATATCAATATCGATCACTATGTGAAAAGAATGGAATTATCAGATAGCTATGGATGACTACCCCTTTCTTGAATTTTTGATGTAGTATCTGATTTGTATATACAAGAGAATAATGTTGATCTATATCAAGATCTGTTCAATGCTTTGTAATGTCCCCTACTCAGAGGCTGTCAATGTTCAATGTTTAACATACATTATTATGCATCTAATTTGAATTTAATTTTTTGGAAAAAATGAATAATTCATAATAAATTTAATAATTAACATATTTAAGCTTGATTCCTTCTTCTCTCTTAACCATGCCAACTTTAGGGAGGATGGGAATTTCCATGTTAGAGGGTGCTTGACACTAATCTACAAGTGGGCTTCCTCAAGGCATTGGGACTGTATGTTTGTACCCATCTCAAAAATTTTCCTCAAGGCATTGGAAATGCATATCCTTACCCATCTTGGAATTCATCTATCTTGTGGGATTTACTCTGCCTCCAAGATTGATAGAAACCCATCCTTTCAAGGGGTTATAGTAAGTAATTAAGGAATAAGCTACAAACATTAATTCTTTGTATTATAATTTATATTAGTATAACAATATATTTTTTATACATTTTTCTATACATGTTCTTATTTTGATATACAACTATAAATAATAGATTGAAGTTAGTTTGTATATATATATATATATATATATATATATATATATATATATATATATATATATATATATATATATATATATATATATATATATATATATATATATATATATATATATTATATATATATATATATATATATATATATATATATATATATATATATATATATACGTACATTGGGAATTCAGGTATCCTATTCAATTATATGCTTCAGATATATACTTCTCACATACTCTTCAAAAATATATTCCTAAGCAGGTAGATTCGCACCTTGGCCCCCCGAACCGGGTCTGGGTTTGGGTCCAGATTTGCAGACTAGTCCGAGCTGGATCTGGGCAAGGTCTATCTATGGACTTGTGGGTTCTAGCTTCTTATACTTTAAGTTATATTTGTATAAATACTTTCCAGGATGTTTGAGATAGGTTCCAACTTCATAGGAGTTAAGATGCAAATTCTAGATTTTGGTGGTTTTCAAAAAATTCCAGACTTCACCAAATTTCAAGGTCCAGCAAGCCTTTAGCAGGGTTACCTCCCACAATCTATCATGGATTTCTAAGGTCAAACTAAAGCTGGCAAAATGATTCTCAAAGGGTTTTAACTCGCTTCATCACAAATCACTTGGTTTCGACCCCATCTCTATGACAAACTTAGCTTAGCTAAGATTTCATGAAGTAGGAAGGTTAAACTACTCTCACTGAGTTGGCTTGGATTCTTACCCATAGCATGGATGAGCTAATTTGAGTGATAAAACTAGATTTAACTATAAGCATGCCATTATTCATTAAGTTGGTTCTAGTAATGAAGATTTGAGAACAATCTCAATCCTAATTGTTGTTGTGGGAAAATATTTGTACAAATTCCACAGGCTGAAAATTAGAACCCTTAGGAAATGTTCTTTTGATGCTCATGACAAAAGAACTAGGTGCTTAGGTGAGTCTGACTTAAGTTTGTTCTAGTAATAGTTAAAAAATTAGCTATTCATTAATTCATGGAAACTCTGTCAGACGTATGGTTGAAGTCAAAATGATTGTATTGCTGACTTAGTAGTAAGAGTGGTCCTGTCTTGAGTTCTTTATTAATTACCAAAGTGATGATAGCCTTACAAATGACTCAATTGTGAGAATCTCTTTTTATTTCCGTTACATTATTTTGTTCTTTGCATGATAATATTTTTTGTTAAGTTGGACTTATGTGACTAAGTATCCTGCTTCCCACAGTTTCTTTTATACTTGGCTTCACCAATCATATAATTAGGGAAAGTGAAATAAGATGTCTTTTTAAACTAATTTCCTGGAATTGTAGCTCTAAGAGTCGCTTTTCTAAGAGTTTCCATTTCTAAAGTAACTGAAAGATACACAAGAGTATTAAATGGAGATATTGCAAAACTATAAAGGATGAAAATGGTGTACTAATTTTATTCATAAATCTCTGCTCAAGGTGCAAATCGAAAAGAGTCAAAACTTTTATCTTAAAAATTTGTGGATATTTCTTTCTAATTTGTTTCTTTGTTTTGATTTGAAAGAAAATTTAGTATATGCCAACATAATTGTTATGCATTACATGCCCTGATGTGGGTTAATGTTCAGCAGAGGCTATACAACTGTTTTAAGTTTTTGAAATTGTTACTTTGATTAGCAAAGATTTCATGTTATAATGCACATTGATTACTTATGCTTTTATCATGACTCATCTTTAATCTGTGTTTCTATGGTGTTGAGCATTTGTAGGGAGTAACATTGGATCTGGATGATGAAATGACAAATGGGAATGAAGAGCAAAGAGAGCAGTTATAGGAAATAATTAATAACATAAAATTGAGTGAGGGCTTTTTGTCACTTGCACGTGATCTTGAAATAATGGAAGCGAAGTCTCCTGAATATATCTTAAGGTTAGCTTAATAAAATCATAGCTAAAGACAAAGGATGAGAGGAGTTTCAAAACAAAATTCAAATCAACCCATTCATAGGTCTTAAAAAATATCTATTATAAGAAAATAACCTACCTTCTTATTAACCATCAATGAATGGATATTTTCATGAATAGATAGAATAGAATCCATGATTTTCCAGCCAAATACAAACTCCTTCTATTGATAAGAGATAACTAAGGAAGGCTCTACTTAAGATGAAACACAAGGATCTTTGAGAAGATCTCATAAAGAGAATTACATAAGCTAATCAGGTAGAAATCATGAAAGCAATTAGCACCAACTTTCTTTCAAAAAGAACTCTCTAGCAAACCCCTATAATGTCATGATTAGCCACAATATCCCAATAAAGTTAAAAGAAGATGTGAGAAAACTATCAGCGTTTGGCATTTTGTTGCCTTCAAATGAAAAAAAAACTATATTATGAACCCCATCCTCTGAATGAATCCTGGTAAGGGCATGTTTCATATCTCCCAAGACAAGAGAGGGGCTCTCCCTTAAAAATTAATGTTGACAATCAAGATCCATAATCTAATCATTTGAAAGTAGAGAGGGGAAGAAATCAATTTCCCCCTACATGATGTATTCATATTTAACAAAATTCATACCATTAAAATTGATGGAGTTGATTCTATTAGAGGCATGATGTTTGAGGGTGGACATATGAAAAAATAGTATTCCTTTACTTCTAGAAGTCTTCTTTTTTTGTAATGATATCATGAAGTTGATTTGAAATAAAAATTTCCTAATTCACAAGGACAATAGAATCTCCCTAGGGTTGAATCTAGGCTTAAATATCATCTAATTCACTTTTAAAATGATTCTTTATATTAAATATATGACCAAAGGAAGATTTTTTCCATCTTAGCACATTGGATTTATCTAAAGATAACTTCTTTATAACATGATACATATATATACTTGTAACATCTATACTCCACCATTCTCCAATTTTATTTCTGAGATCTTGGTTAAAAGTCCACATATTCTCAAATGTAAAGGGAAAATTAGTTATTCAAGCATCCATCGTTAGTTGTGAACATAATGGGAAAATGGTCCAAACCAATACATGAAAGAACTAAGAGCCTATAACAGTATAAAATCATCCAATCAAGGAAGATAAAATCCCAATCTAATTTAAATCAAATGATATTCTAAAAATTGCATCTATTGGATCACATGAATGAAGCCCCATGTAAATCTAGATCCAAAAGACCCAATAAATTGATAAGATGAAGCATATCATATATATTTGTCACTTGCACATGATCTGAGATAATGGAAGCCAAGTCTCCTGAAGATATCTATAAGGTGACAATCAATTGGAAAATCTTAATTCTGTATTTTCATGAAGCTTTTACAATGTATCAGAAACTCACAATGAACTTCTTTTGTTTCTTGTTTAATTTATAAGCAAATGTAGTTTCCTACTTGAAAGATGTGCAAATTTCAAACATTAAAAAAGACCTAAAAAACATTATACTGCATAAACACAAAAACAAATATTCATTGAACATACCTTCAATGCAAAGTTCTCTTGCGCCCAGAATTGATCCTTCATAAAAACTTCTCAGAGCTCTCTTGCACCCAGAATTGAAACATTCTAATGCATAGGAATTGTTGTTTGTGGACACAGAATAGATTTGGAGATTTTATTACAAAATCTAGTGGTTTCCCTTTTGATTTCTTCCCGCTGTCCTGTGCCCAAAATGCATGCCTACCTTTTACGCGCGAACTGTAACTCAACCTGTTCGAAAATGGATAACCTCTTTTGCTTATGTGTATGTCGATCCTCTTTATTTGCATAGTTTTAGACCTAATATAGGTCTCTCTGTCTTGTCTAATATTAGCCAATTCCTATATATTAATATGTTTAGATATACCTATACATCTATAATCTCTACTTACTAGTATGTTATATTATATTTATTTGATTGTATTTGCTTACGTGCACTTGGCGCTCCGTTTTGGAAAAATTTTTTATCATTACAAATAGACTCTTGGGATCATTTGTCAAAAGAATTTCTATGGCTCAATTATAAAGGCAATAAGGGATGCTGACTTAAGAATGTTGGATAATTAGGGATTTCTATTTATAGGCACACCAATTTGTATGAAACTTATAATTGAATTTTGAAGTATGATGGCACGATAATTATGGTGGAAAATTAACAATTATGAAGATAATAAGGGTGATCTAAGGATAATGGATAATTAGAACATGCCAATTATGAATATATATATATTATATATATATATATATATATATATATATATATATATATATATACATATATATATATATATACATATATATATATATATATATATACATATATATATATGTATATGTATATATATGTTATATATATGTATATATAATATGTATATATGTATAATATGTATATATATATATATGTCTATATATCTATGTATCTATATGTATATATATATGTATGTATA
>BSBK01010170.1:125000-166122 GCA_027943335.1 Chamaecyparis obtusa | reverse complement strand
TATATTAAAAATAATAAATAATGTAAAATGAGAAGGTATACATAGTGACCACTTTTTGCTCCGCCGAAACGCAGACTGCAACTATGAAAATGATGGTTTTGGCGGGGTTAACACCCCACCAAAACCTTAACATCTTACTTTTGATTGAAATCTTGTTAGTTTCGATTGAAATCTAGTTAGTTTCTATCAAATCTAGTTAGTTTCAATCAAAAGTAATTATACTACTTTCGATCGTAACTTACTTTCGATTGAAATCTAGTTAGTTTTGATCGAAAGTAATTATAATACTTTCGATCGTAACTTACCTTTGATCGAAAGTTACAAAATTTTTTACGTTCAATTGAAAGTAAGTTACTTGCGATCAAAAATTTTGGGTACTTTCTATCAAAATTACCAGACTAAATCCACTAACTTTTGGGTACTTTCTATTGAAAGTACCAAACTAAATCTGTTTGCCTTCACGAATTTCAGGAGAAATTTCTTCCTCCAAAAAATTGTTACCCATTATTGTGGGTTCACCCAAGGCCTTTGGTGATAAGTTGGTATGGCACATGTACTCTAAGCCCCATAGAAAATGGTGTAAAATTAAGCAGGAAAAGTACTTGGCTTGCTCATATTGTCCTAGAATATTAAAGTTATCTCTGATCATCCTCAGGGTTCAACCATATTTAACTTTATGTTATCTTCAAGAGAGGTTATCACTAGGTATGTGTCATGGGAAGTTCAATATGAGGAATGCGTCAATTTTTGGATAGATTCATGGAATGGAACACCTCCTTTGAATTAGAATTTGGAGTTGGCTAGTTTAATCCTAACTATCATTGAATACTAGGGGTCAAAGTTAATTGATTATATTTGTGTTTTAAACATTTACTCAAGGAAAGCTACATGGACAGATCTTTCATCTCTTCCCTTATCTCTGGATTAGAAAAATATATTTCAGCACATTCTATCCCAAAGAGCTATGTATATTTCAAACAAACATGATTACTTGTTTTAGGCACCTTCCAATGATGGGAACTACTCAGTCAAAATTGGGTATAAAGTTGGCCACCAACTAGAAAATCAAAAACTAAATCATAGGGCTTTCTCCTTTTGTTGGAACAACTCTGTTCTACCAAAAGAGGGTTTCTTTTCTTGGCTAGCACTTAAGAAAATAATCCTTACTATTGATAAACTCCATAAATTAAACATTGACCATCCTTTCAATTGTGTTCTATGTAGCAAGGAAGTGGATATTGTTGATCATTTACTTTTGAATTGCCCCTTTTCTCAACAATATTGGCACTTTGTCACGAACAATCTAAATTTAGCTATGTCATTTCCCACCACACTATGGGACATGTTCCAAGCTTGGCCCACCCTTTTCTCCAATTCATTGTTTGCATGCATTCCCACCACTTAATGATCCATTTAATGGCAAAGAAACAAAATAATCTTTTGACAAAAGACATCTAATGTGCAGCTGGTTTTGGATGGGATAGAAAAGTCCATCTTAGAGATAGTCAATGCCAATATGCAAAGAAAAAAATGCAATGACATCTTCACCTCGTGGAATAGATTTATTACTATTGAATGGAAAGGAATTTGTTTCCCTTGCCTTTCTACCCCTATGTGTCATCCCCAACAAATCACTGAAAGATCTAAGATTAAATGGAAATCTCCATCCCCCAACTTTATCAAGTTGAACTTTGATGGAGAATCAAAAGGTAATCCAAGTATATCAAGTATCAGTATTTGCATCAGGGATCATCTAGGTAATCTCATGGAATTAAAATCCTCCAATATTCCCCTAGGGAAAGACAACATGGCTGAAGCAATGGCACTCCTAAATGGTTTAGTTCTAGAAAGAAATTGGGTTACACAAGAATTTAAATTAAAGGTGATTCATCCTTGATTTTTAATGCTTGTATAACCAAACAATCAACTAATTAGAAGATTGCATATATCCTCAACCAAATATGGTCACTATTGGACTCATTTAATGAGTGCTACATTTCTCACACATATAGAGAGGGTAATAAACTTTCATATATGCTGACAAATATGGGTTGCAATAACACCAGTTTGTACTCTTCAATATTCCCCATTGACATAAATGATTATCTTGATTTGTTGCAGATTGTGCATATGGAAAAATATCAAAATCCTCTTCATCACACAAGTGATTTTAATGTTTATATTCACATCCACAGAGAGGGAAATAAACTGGCTGACATTTTATCAAGCATGGGTTGTAATACAGTGCTACTGGTTTCATCAATTTATGATGATATTTCAGATGATCTCCCATCTATACATTTCATTGTCAAAATTCTATTTGAGTATTTGACTCATGATTACATGGTAACTACATTTAATCCTCATTTGAGAAAATGCTAGAAAATAATCAACTACCTTATAAAGCCATGAATACTTGAAGATATGGTACAATAATTAAATCTCTAAATGATGTCGACGAGTATGAATACTTCTAACACCATTATGGACAACTTCACATCATGTGTGGTAGAGCTATTGTTATATTATTTAAGTCTTCTGTCATAATGGTTACTTCACACATATTTTGTTTGATAAGATGATTAATGTGTGTGAAAAATTAAAGATTTTTCAGTTTGGTATTCTGTCACAAAAACCCGTGCTGGAGTTTTTCTGAATCATGATTATCATCGCACATCACACATTAAAAAGAAAAATTGTCACAACAATTTTGTAATAGTTGTTGGTTAAGTTGCATTCCCAGTAATTGGTATTTCTATTGGTAATTTTCTTGATTAACAACGACAATAGAATACGGTCCAAGGAATTATAGAGTCTATTTAAAAAAATTTGAAAGGGAAAGCCCATTCAAAGATCACATATCCGATGAATAACTCGGCCAAGCTTTCAACTCCTCTTGTCAGCACTACAAGCAAAGCGTTAAGAACATTCTGGGTGATGAACTTCTCTACCCATAGGAAAAAAGGGTCATTTTTCTGACACAACTAGTTTCCATTTTCCTCTCCAATGTGTTGGATGTTCTTCAGTCATGGAGATTACTAGAAGATGTAGTAATGAAAACCATCAAGCAAGATTATCTCATGGAAGTAATTTTTTTAGCAGTGGTTCAACATTATGATCTATGGAATGGTTTGGAACTTGTTGGTTGCATGTTCCCAAGGCACTATTTTCAAACCAAAGAAGAATTTCTCCTAATTTATGACAGTATCAAAAGGTCGCTGGAACAATACTGTGTTTGACGATTCGAGAAAGTGTCATGTCAGGTTGAAAAGGTTTTAAATCCTGACGTGGGGAGAATAATATAAACCAAAATCCATGCTATCTTGGCAATAACTAGGCATGAACATGAATTTCCTTGACCGTTAATGGAGCACTTGTGCCCTCAAGCCACTACTGTTCAACAATAATCTCCTGGTTGTGATCCATCATCTGTGTCTCCCTTAATGGCTCAGGTGATGTCAGAATGCACTCTTACTACTTCTTTTTAGAATTCGAATGAAAATTATTGTTCAACTGTAAGCGATGAGGCTTTTGATACGGGGGCTCAAGCAATGGAAGAATAAAATCTATGGTGTAACCCCCAATTTCACAGTCCATTTTTAGGTAACTCTAGCCTACTAATGCGAAGGAATGATATACCTTCATAGTTGAGTATGAGCCCAAAAAATAGTAATTTTTGAATATGTTTCCATGTTGTTGTGCATTAGCTTCGTGGGTTTTTTTATCTTTGACCTCTGCTACCAATTATGTTTGCTTGTTGTACATTAGTCGATCAATACTCAAAAAGATCGGTATGCTCTATTTTTTAAAGATTGGTTGTATGGCTGAGAACCACATATTTAGAACATGTCTCTTGTAGGTTGTCCGACTTTCCTCATTGTCAAAGTAGCATGTTTTTGGATATCATATCGATTCTACAGAAGATATTATCTTTCAGCTATAATATACATAGGCTTTGTATTATGGGCATTTTTTGAGCCCATTTCAAGTTAACATTTTGATTGTATTAATGGTAGGCTATAATGCAGTATTACGTGGTTTGGGGTACTTAAATCTTCGGGTAGGACTTTTATTGTCTATTGTATTGAGTGAGGATAGAGGGTTTTCTTCTTGGTTCTTTCTCTCTTGAGTTCTTGAACCAGTTATTTAATATAATATATATTAATGGCTCTACCACTTTTTCCATTAAAAAATAGTAGTCTCTGCAAATTCTACTAACTCATGTACTTCCTAAACTACTAAAATTCTAATAATAGGGTCATCTAGAGCCATCCCTAGTAAAACCATAAAAACTATTACTATCAATATCATAATTAAAACCCAAAATAGCATTAACTATCTTCATAATATTCCCAAGATGGAAAATATCAAGAAATGAGATAAACAACAAGAGGGACATAGTCCCTATTGAGCTCCTTTGAAATTTCATCTCACTTGTTGTAGCACATTGAACCAATCATCCATGAGGAACTTGAATAGTTTCTTATAATTTCCCTTGTCACTATTTTCATCTCCAAAAAACTTCTTTTGCAGCAGACACAAAGAAGTTTCTGAAGTATTCATCACTCACAAGGAAGACCTAAAAATACTCTTGATTTTCCTTTGAAGTTTGGAAACTTTGGCATTGGTCTTCTCAAGCTCACTAGCTATAATGAAACATCTATCACAAGTCCCTAATTGAATGTCTCTACAGGTCACGATATCAATGGGTTTTGTAGGAGAAATTTTCTCCATTATCATCTCATTTTTAAGGTCTATGGACCTCATTTTGATTCTTTTTGAAACATGGGAGGAACTATTCATAGTCTTTGAAGTATCTTCCATCTCCATTTCTTTATTATTTTCATTTTTCCCCCCTTTGAGTTTATCTTTTTTCTCCTCACTCTCATTCTCTTCCTCCTACTCAGACTCTAATTTCACCATTTTATTTTCCCCTTCTTCATAGGGTGAGTAGAAAGCCATTTGGACCTTCTAGGGGTACTAATTCCTTAGTAGCCTCAATATTAGAGTATATTTATTATATAGTAAACATAGATTTTTTAACCATGGGTTTTTCTTTTTTCTTTCTTACAGGTTTTTATTTCTACTTGCAATCAATAGACTCAACTTTGGTAGCATGGGTAGGGGTTTTAGGGGAACCATGGTGAGACTTTAACCCAAGGTTTTTAAGATATTTTTTTTATCAAGATAGGTATTTATAAAAGGCTAGAAGGGGGAGGGGTTTTAGAATTAGGGATTTCTAGACAAAAATTGGATTAGGAAGACAAAGGGCCAAATAGAATGATGAAGCCAAAATGTGAGACCCTGATGGATGGGAATGGATTTCTTATCTTGTTTCTTAGTTGAATCTTCTACTTAACAAAAAAATTGAGAGAGTGAAGGAGAAAAAATGGAAACCAAATAGTATTCTGATTATGGAATTGATTCATTATGGGCAAGTGGTAGAAATAATAAACCCTAAAATGACCTTCAAGGGTGAAATTCTTCATAACCATTAATGAACTACAACTAATTGAATATTTGGATGAACTGAAGAAACAGTGATTAGAGATCACCAAGCTACTGAAGTGATATGTGTTGGTTCCTCAAAATGGAATTTATACTCAGAGAGACACAAACATACCTAAAGATAGATTTTAAGGGAAGGTTAATTCCAAATGTAGTGAGGTCTATTAGCAACTAGACCAACTATAGTGACAAGACTACCCTCTGCACTTCTAGCTCTTCAAAACTAAGGAGGGTCCTCCTAATCTAGTGAAACAAACTTTACTTAAACAATCACAGATTGGATTTTAGTTTAATTCCAACATACCTAAAGACAGATTTTAAGGGAAGGTTAATTCCAAATGTGGTGAAGTCTGTTAGGAAACTAGACCAACTATAGGGACAAGACTTCCCTCTGCACTTCTGGCTTTGCAAAACCAAGGACGGTGCTCCTAATCTAGTGAAACAAACTTTACTTAAATAATCACAAACTGGATTTTAATGCAACAAATAAATGGTAAGAAAATACTAAATGATAACCATTCATTTATTGACTCTCCATTACCATTTGATAGGACACAACTTGCAGGTCACAATACCTCAAATAGATTTTAGATAGATTTATATAAAAGATAGGAATACAACCAAATTGTATTAGGCAGTCATTATTGCAAAATAAAACTCATTTATGATTAGTGCCTTATCCATTGGGCTATACTTTGCTGCAAAGAAAATATACAGAAACCAGTCAAATCTATTGATTTAGGATCCCTTTAATATCACCACCTTGTGATTATATTGATCAAAATATCTCTGAATCTACACTACTTACTTATATCCCCATGCAAACCCCCCAAAAATCTATGCCCTATCCAAAGTCTTTAATCTGATCCTTGATCAGTGCAAAGGAATAACAACATACACATAGAGGAACTCATATGTAATGAATTTCAATATTCATAATTCAAAGAGATGCTACACAAGGAGAGAAGTAAATCCTAGATTTTTTGTATTCAAATTTATTGAGCTATGTTCCTTTATAGACTAAGCTTTCAAATATACACCACCTCAATAATGGCTAAAATCAGACAACTCTATTTATTTCTCATAAAACTTGACCTAACATAATCTACTTATACCCTAGACTCAAAACTTGGAAGCAAAAAGAATTCAAGTCCTGGTCCTTCTAAATGATCCAGGAAATCCTTTTATAGAACAAGGATTGCAAACAAGCTATAGACCACTTAGGAAAATATCAAAGATTACATAGATAAGACAAAGGACACAAAGTGTACAAAGATCGCAATCAGTTTCCATTTTCAAAAGTGTATGTTAATTTGAGTGCTAAGTCTTCTACAACAACTTCCAAAAATAGTTCAAACTCTCCCAAGTGTTGCCTTTGCATTTGTGACTTCATATAGAATATTCCCTACAGTATGCTTTGCTTAAGGAGTTGGGGAAGTGCCACCTGTTGTGATCTCAGTGGGTGCTTATTATGTCTATTTTCTCTGAGGAAGAAACATCTTTCCCAAAATTGTAAACCTCTTTACTGGGCCAAAGAAAATGTAACCATCTCATCCTTCCTTTCTGTCAAAATATCTAATCAATTTTCATCTATTGTAACATTTTACTTTGGGCTTCAAAGCACTCCCCATAACCATCCTTGGAACAAAAAAATCCATTTCAGCTTGTCATTTTTGGTTCAGTATATCAAACCCTACAGCAAACCCTTAATCAATTTGAAAATCTTGTAACAATGGCTAACTGATCTAGTTTAAAACATAACCCTCAATCATCATCTTTCCCGGCACATTGGATGATCCTTATTAATTCACAACAGTCAATTAAGCCTTTTGAAAATTATCCGACCACATCATCTTTCCCTTCAGCAACCAATTGGAAATGAACACCTCAACAACACCTGGCATTGTCTTTATCTTAACCTTGGCAAGCACCTTAACCTTAAGTCATTTAGAGATTGGCACAGTCACTGAAAGTTTATCCTAACAGGCATTCACATGATCACATAATATTTCCTTGACCTAAGGTTTCATTTGGAGAACACGCAACCACTGCCTGATCCTATCTGCATCAATGACTCATATTCAATCTCTAAGCCTTTATCTCTAACCCAACTCGATCTGGAAATTCACTGACTGAAGCCATCTCCAATTCACTGAACACTTTACTTAACCAGGACTTAATCTGGAGATCATGTGAATAAAGAATTTGTATGATCGCATAATCTTTTCTTGACCTATGGTTTCATCAGTGAACTAGCGACAACCATATGATCTTGTCTTCATCAATGGTCCACGCTCATCACCCAAAGCTTGGTCTTAACTCAACCTAGATCTGGAGATTAAGCAACTGAGGATTTCTCATGATCTTTTAACATATCACTTAACCCTAGTTTGGTCTGGAGACTTAGCAACCAAAGCATTCATGTAATCTCTTGAATTTCACTTAACTCATGGTTTGATCAGGAGATGACACGACCACTATCTGATCACATCTACATCCATGGCCCACGCTGAAACTTGAAACCTTTAACTTAACTCATCTCTTTTCTGGTGATTCAGTGACTAAAGCCTTCTTGTGATCAGTCAATTTTTCACATGACCCTGGTTAGATCTTGAGAACACATGAACAAAGTGTTGGAGATTTTCCAGCAAGCCAATACTGACTGTATGTTTTTCATTGATGACAACATATGGTAGTAGCATGTGTGGAAGACTTATACAGTAGGCTTTGAGTATATGTAGCATGGACATGTTATCAGCATGATATCATGGACACAGAGGTTAATTGTTAGTACAGATAGTTATGTAGCATCTTGTGTCAGCAGTGTTCTTGATAGAGTTACATGCAGTGTTCTATGAGTGTTTGTCCGTAGAGTCATCATGGAGCCTTGCGCCTTTGGATATGTGATGAAGACATGTTAGTGATGTTACAATAATGGATGTAGAGTCTGATGATTAGTAGAACTAAAGTTATACAGTCGCTATTCACTAGTAGCAGTTTCCTATGTTTATTCAAAAGAGCTGACAGAGATTATATTGGTTCAAAAGTTGCACCTATCATTATGGTATGCGCCCTTAGACTAGGGATTGGAGAAGAGTTAAGAATGTTTGGTTAAGAGCGCATGATCTAATTCATCTTGAGGAGAAAGTTTCAATTAATTTGGCAGAACTGACAGTGTGTAGCGTGTGTCTACATTTATTAATATTGGACAGGTCCCAGATTGTGTTGCATGCTTAGTAGAGCTGACAGAAGTATTATTGGATGTGTTATGGTTTCTCTAATATGATTTCAAGGTGGTTCTAATAGGCCGACTTGATTATATCATTTTGAGGAAAGATATTTATAGGCATTTATTTGTGATTGCTAAGGCATGGTTCAGAGTTGATTGTGGAAAGCAGAGCAGAGTGTGCGAAGTGTTGACCCAGTGATTATATATTGTGACAACACTAGTGCTATAAATATTTCCAAAAATCCTATGATGCATTAAAAAAAAAAGCATATATCCATTAAGTATCACTACTTAAGGGAACAAGTTCAAGAGAAGAAGGTGAAACTGGAATTTGTAACATCTAAAGAACAACTTGTTGATATCTTTACCAAACCCTTACTGAAGGACACGTTTGAATATTTGAGGGCTAGACTTGGGGTATGTCCCCTATCTATCGGTCACTAAGGTGATCAGGAGGTTGCATCAACCTATACTTTATCAGAAGATCATTCATGTTGATGCACATAGCTCACACTTTAGTTTTTCTTAGGTTGTGAAATATTGTAGAAGCTGGAATAGGAATTTGTTTATCAGTACATGAAGGTACTTGATCTGGACCGAACAACAAAAAATTACTTCGCTGCTGAAGAGCTATTTTTGGCATTGTTGTCAAAGGGAGAGAAAATGAATATGAAATATCTGTTGTTGAGAACAAAAATAATCTAAGAATCTAAGAACTGAAAAGATCAAATCCGTAGGGAGATTCTTCATGGAATGTTGTTTTGTTTTGTAGTGATTAAACATATTAAATATCAAGCTAGGGAGAGCTTACCGAGCTACAACATTTATTTACATAGTTGTAGAATAGATGTTTGGTATGTGTATGACATATTTTCATATTGCTTGTGTTGCCATCAATGCCAAAGGGAGAGATTGATGAACTACAACTGATTGAATATTTGGATGAGCTGAAGAAAAAATGATTAGAGATCACTGAGCTATTAAAGTGATATGTAAGATTATTAAATCAATCAATATGTTGTCATTGATGTCAACTAGTTTTGACAGTACTTATCATGATAGTTACAAACATCTGAACATCTGTAGAAGGAAGAAAAGATGAAGAACTAAGATATCTACATAAGGAAAAGATGGATATGATAGATAAGGATAAGGTAAACATTAGGTAACTTATTGATGAGTCTATGGCTTTATATTGTTGACTTGAGCATGTTACATTAATCTATTATGAAGAAGAGATTTGAATTTGAATAAGTCAATGTGGTCAGTAATTGAAGACTTCTATATACACTAAGCTAGTGCAGTATATACCGAGTGATAGTAATAAACAAGCTAGTTATCACTGATGCATTTCAGTATTAACCGAGTATGGATGAAAACATTAAATGCTAAGAACCGTCGACTGAAATTTATGAGTTGGAAATTGTTATGATTTTGAGGTTAATGATGAAGTTAGTTATGAGATCCATGGCTGACATAATTCAAAGATGATCTAAAGGATGAGATTGAAATGTATTAAAGAGACATCTGCCAAGGAAGGTTTAGGTGAAAAAATGGATGAAGGAGATTATGAGGCAAAATATGATGGCTAATATGAAAATGGTTTACTTGTCTATATAAGAGATATGAGTTTCATTATTGAAACATGCCAGTAAAAAGGAGACTACAGAGATTTCGTCTAAAGATTGTATTCATGCATTCTTGATCAAACTAGCTATTGAAAGAACCGAGCTACAGACATTACTGAGTGTCAGAGAACTATTTACCAAGTGAAAGTAACTTGAGAAATATTGAGGAAGTGAATGGATTAATGATCAGAGGATTTTATGAGCATGGCATAGATCTGAATATTTCCAATTGAGTTGTATTTGAATCAGATCAGTATTGTATCAGTTTAACCATTGATTCATAAAATCTCTTAACTGAGTGGACTTAATAGTCTTATTGTACTATCTTGTGACATTTGTTGAATGTAAAGTGTTATCTTGTTGACCCCATAGTGAATGCTAGTCAAAATTTAACTGTTAGTGATAAATCCTCTAACTAGGTCACACCTAACAGTGTGCATTGTAACCTTTAATAGGTTGGCTCTTTACCGAGCTCACTTCAGAAGAGTGAATTATTTTAGGTTACCGGTCCCAAGTGGTTTTTCCCTTTACATGGTTTCAATGTTAAATCATTGTTTTATGTGTTATTTGTTATGATTTTTTTTCTATCATACTTTACATACTACATAGTTGATTTAGTCGGTAATCACAATTGGATAATTATTGGTAATCGATAAAGTGAACAGATAGATTGATATTTTATATTACCGAGCTGCATAAATTGTTAAAATTATTTTGTAAGGTACATCTAGGAGTTTGGGACTATAGGATAACTGATCTAACTGATTCACCCCCCCTCTTAGTTATTCTAACAAACCATAAGACATACTTGATCCTAGGGATCTGAGAGCTTTTTAGATTCATAGCGACCATGGTGTTTTACAAGGTGAACATTCTCACTAAAATAATGATCAAGGATTCCCATATTCAACACCCTACTTATTTTTTGCCATTTCCTTCTCATGCTCAAGAGACCCGTCACCTTGGCTATCATCTCTTCACTGATTTCAAACAAAATTTCCCCAATATATATCCTTCTATCCATCCTTCTTCTTTTTAGAGTTGAACTCAAGGAAGGTTAACCTAATTCAGTCCTTATATAAAGCATTACAAAATACATCCATGAACTTATCATAGAATGATTCAAAAAAAGGTTGTACAGGAAAGGTAAAATGAATCAATTGTCTATTTTCTTGGTAGTAATAAATGCAAATGGATCCTAACTCGTGCCTTATCTACTTGGGCGTCAGAGTCAAACCCTATTCCCACATAAATCTATCAAGACAAATATACTAAAACTCAAATGGCATGCCTAACATCCCATTCTTTTAATTCCTACGATTGTCATCAAATTTATACATAGATTATTAGTTCACAGAGATCTCCCCTAAGATTTTACTCTCTCCTTGAAAGACACTTAAGCTTAACCCCTATATTCACCTGGTGAACAATGCATTGAAAAAGCCTTACAATTTTAATGCATAAGAAAACTAACACATCCATACACAAAGACAACAAAATAGTAGTAACAGAGCTCCAATATTTTTTATTAATCATCAAACTATGTTCATACAGTATTCTCTTGACTTCAAAGAAAATTAGGTTTTGTATTTAGAACCTCTTTACAAAGTATTGTCCACCCCCCTACAAAATACCAAAAACTTGCTATATATACCACACAACCATCTTGGAATCCTTGAGAGGATGCAACAAGCTTCGGATGGCTAGGAAAAGATCCTACAATAAAGATAAAAATACAAACTGACAAAATTTGATTGCAACAATAGATTGCAATTATCTATTTCTCACCAACTTCACAGGTGGCACCTTTGTCTAAGGATATTTCAAAGCAGTTGCTAAATTTTTTGCATGAATGATGACCGTCATTACAAGCTAACCTACATCATTCTATGTTTGAAACATGCCCTCCCTTGAATTCTGGATCAGGTGCCATCTACAGTTCTATTCCTCTTCCTCTTCTATCATCTGAGCAACTAGCTTCTTCTTCTTCTTCTTTGTCAATTTGTCGCATACTGCTACATCATCATCTGACGGCCAGTTGTAATTTTGCAACTCCTAAAGTGACTTGATCTACTACTCCCAAGTGGAATCAATTATATTCTTGGCCTCTACAACAAAGTGTATGCAATCATTCTCAATTTTGAAAAGATTGTCAATGATATAATTACATCTCTCTAAGTCCAAAACTTTGTCATCTTTCAAGTAGGCATCTTGTTTAATCACTAATTGATCCATTGACAACTTCCACTCTTCCAAACTAACCACTTTTCCATTGTCATCATACACTGAAGGCAAATACTTGCTATAATCTTTATCAAACATGGCCAACTTGGCCTTTACTTGGTTTGACTTTCCTTTGAAAAACTTTGAGACAACACTTATTAAGCCAATCTTCTCAAAAACCTCACTTACTACTTTAGGAACATCTGACCTGTATTCTTGCAAATCATCAAGTTTGTCAAATAATGCACTCCTTCTTTAACATGTACTGAAAAGTGGCTCCAAGGTGATTAGATACTCATTCACCTTTTCATTAGTCTGATGCAATAAGTTGACTGATTTATGGACTGATTCCATTATGTCCTTTATTTTACCCTACCTATATTGCACAATTCTTGCTATAGTGTCCAAGGATGCCTCTAATTTTACCTTCTCCAAATCATCATCATGTTTCTCAACAATTTCTACATCTGGATGAGGAAGGACCTCAACTTGTAAAGGAAGGGGAGGAACTATCTTTGAGGCTTCTTCAAGTTTAACTTGCATCTCTGCCAACTCATCCTCCAACTGTTTGATCTTCACCATCTTCAAATCCCTGTCTTTGGCCACTATACTTGCATTTTCAAATAATTTGGAGTATCTTTCTAACAACTGGAATGTCTTAGCTTCATTCAAATTAGAACAATGAGTTACTACCTTGGAAACCTCAAGGTTAGTAGTGTTTTGTACAATCCAAATAATCTTGTTCCCTTCCATACGATCTTCTATACTCAACAAAAATGGATTTTTGGTCTTAGGGGTGACAGACCACATTGCAACAGCCTGGTTCTTGGGGTCATAGCCACTTCCTTTGATCATATCCCCAATATGAACTTCATAAGACATACTACCTTGTGGTTGCTTCCTTATTTGATCTATAATGAATGTAGAAGTTAAATCCCATCCTGGAGTTAATAGCATTCCACTTGCTCTAACCAATTCCCTGGCTTCATCCACTATTATAGGATCAAGGCTAGGATCATATGAGGCTAGAGCCCTCATGGTCTCTTCACTTGGCTCCACTCCTTCAGGCATGGCCTTGGCAGCTTCTTGCTTCTTATTCAAGATAAGGAAATTCTTGAATTCATCACTTTTGATGAATTGGTCATCACTCAAAACAAGCCTTATCCTTTTATTACAAGACTCAGTGAACAAAAGGCTCATTGAATCACCCAATAATTCAAACACTGACCATTCTTTATGTGATTAAGTGACTGAAAGCTTAATACTCTGCTAATCCTTTGATTCTCCCATTCGCCAAATACTTCTAGCCTTCACCTTTCTTTTAAGGGAACTTGCAACCACATGATTCACTGAATCGCTACATCATTTAAAACTTTACTAACTTATTCAGAGAACAAGCCAACAAATGAAACATCACCTTTGCTAAAATTATTATGTCAAACTATCAAAACTGCCAGACTTAGAGGATAGTAATATAAGTGCTCAGTCGCTCATTCACCAAGTCAAACATGTAGGATCCAAAAGATGTTGAGATTAAAACATAACAATTGATCTTGACACTAATCAACGGTATTCACCAGGTCGCCAGTTGATATAACCCTTAACTGACCAATTCAGAGAATGAGTGATAATCGTTGTCGCTAGGTCACTGAGTGTTAACACAAAACCACCAAGGAATAAGCAAATAAGAGATAATGAATTCACCAAGTTGCGCAAATCTTTCTAATAACCATCGGATACTTGGAGACTTCGTGACTAAAGGAAACATTTAACAAAGTTCTTACTCATTCGCTGATTCACCGAATACTAAATGAAACATGCAATGACACTTTCTGATTCAGCGAACACTAAGACAAATAACCACATGGACGGCTAACCACTTAAGCGACCAAAAAGAAACTATGAATTATAAGAAAATAAGGCTAACTTGAGGGTTTTTACATGAATTCAGATTTTTTAAAGACAAGACCTAGGGTAAGGTTTTCAAACTTTTGTCATGGCAATTTTAAATAATTTTATAGACCCTAAACCAAGAAACAATGCTTGCAAGGAGATGAAACCAAAAATTTGACAAAACCTCAAAAAATTAAGAATATACCCAACAGTGGCTCTATCTGAGGATGCTTGATTGCAAGATCATAGCAAGAACTTATGAATCTCTGGGAGGCAGATCACAAAACCTTAACCTAAAATGGGAAACAACACACAACAAAAACAAACACACTTATACATATATACATAGCTTACCTGTGCATGAAAAAAGAAAGAACTAATTGAAGAAAAATTTCAGGAATTGTCCATGCACTGGTAATTCCTGTTCTTCACCATCTAGATTTTTCAAAAAATAATAATAATTTCCATGAGTTTGATGAACAACCAACGGTCCCATCCACAAAGATTCAAATTTCTTGTGTTTCCCTTTATCTTCAGCCCTGGCATTCCATTGAAGAACCATATCACCAGGCTGGAATTTTCTCATAGTTTCTCTCTTATCAAAGAGATATTTCATTTTTTGCTGTAGCTTTACATTTTCTCTTTGTCCTTCCCTCCTAATCTCATCCAATTCAATCAACTGAACCATTCTATCTTGCAGTGGATCACTGATTTCCATGTCCTCTTCTTGCATAAACTTATAGATTGGAAGGAAATTATTAACTAGAAATCTTGATTTTGCACCATATACCATCTCAAAAGGGGACTTCCCTGTAGCTCTCTTCTCAAAAATTCTATCAGCCCATAGTGCTAATTTTAATTTCACATGCCAACTTCTTGTATTCTTTTCCAGGGTTTTCTTCAAAAATTGCAAAATACTCTTATTACTGGATTCGGCCTGTCCATTGGCTTGTGGATGATAAGGAGATGAGTAAGACAACACTATGCCCATTTCTAAGCAAAAATCAGTGATCTCCTATTATCTGAAACTCATGGCATTATCTACAACCAATTTAACAAGGACACCAAATCTAGTGATTATATTGTTCATTAAGAACTCAATTACAACAGCACTAGTGGCCTTTTTAGTTGGAATGGTCTCAATCCATTTGGTGAAATAATCAGTAGCCACCAAAATGTGACTATGTCCCCCACTAGATTTTTTAGAAAACTCTCCAATAAAATCCATACCCCACATTGCAATAGGAGCTTCTGCAACAACAGGGTTCAATAATAATGCACCTGAGAATTTTAGTTTCTTGGAAAATCTTTGGCAAGGCTCACACCTTCTAACATAAGAATGAGTGTCTTTGAATAATACAAGCCAATTTTATCCTTCCCTTAAGATTTTATGAGCTATTGACCGAGCAAAATGATGTCCTCCACACATTCCAGTGCATTTCCTTCAACATCTTCTCTGATTGGTGCTTATCCAGAAAAAAGAGTAGAATGCTATCATTATCTTTCCAGTACAAATCACCCTAGATTAACACATACCTTTGAGCCTGCAACCTCAGACTCCTCCTTTGATTATCATTTAATTCAGGTGGACATTTAGCATTTTTGATAAAATAAATAACATCCTTATACCAAGGTTGTACTTCAATGCTAGTGACTATTCCTTCATCAATAGTAGTACTATTTACTTGGACAAGGTCCATGTTTTCTTCAGTCATTAGTTTGGCAAGCCCCAAACCTCTCACCAACTTGGTAATGTGGATTTCAAGGTCAAACTCTTGAGTCCTGTTTATCCACTTACATCTTTTTCCTATGACTTCACTCTATACTAGAATATCCTTTACTGCAGCATGAGGTACGTAAGCATTAACCTTTGCACAAACTAGATATGGTCTGAAAGCTTTGACTACCTTTACAAGTGCATAGGCTATCTTTTCCATTAGTTCATAATTTAGTTCATCATACTGCAATGACTTGTTGAAAAAGGCTATAGGATGCTCAAAACCCTCTTGGTCTTTCTGTAAAAGGACAGCTGCAATAGTATGAAAAGATGCAAAAGAAAATAGAGAAAATAGTTTTAAGTAATCAAGTGACACCAAAATAGGGGCCTCTTGAATTGCCTATTTAATTATTTCAAAAGCCTGTTGAGCTTCAAGGTTCCAATCAAATTTCACTCCCTTCTTTAGGAATTTCACTATGGGCTTGACCAATTCTGCAAAGTTAGCAATAAATCTCCTAACAAAATTAATCTTTCCTAGGAAAGATTGCACACCCTTCAAGTTCTTGGGTGAAAGTACCTTCTTGATTGCCTCTACTCTCTCAGGGTCAATCCTAACCCCTTCCTTTGACACTATATGTCCAAGCAGCTTCCCTTTTGTCACAGCAAACTGACATTTTTTTAGGATTTAAGGAAACCCCAAATTCTAAAGCTTTAACCATGACCTTCTCCAAATGACTGCAATGGTCCTCAGCCCTCTTAGAGTAAGCAGTGAGATCATCTTGGTACACAACCATCAAGAAATTGATCAATTCCTTGAAAGAAACATCCATTTCTCTCTGAAAAGTTGCTCCAGCATTTTTTAACCCAAAGGGCATGCGGATATATACATAAGTTCCCCATGGGGTTGTAAATGTTGTCTTAAACTGCTCTAATTCTTTGACCAGTACTTGATTATAAACCAAGAAACCATCCATCATTGACAAGAGCTCACAACTAGTTACCCTATGTAGCATGGCTTCCATGTTGGGCAATCCATAATTGTCCTTGAGTGATGCAACATTCAAATTCCTGAAATCAACACAGAGCCGAATATCACCATTCTTTTTTATTACTGGCACCAGATTAGAAACCCATGTAGAATACCTAATTGGCTCAATGATGCCAGCATCTCTTAGCTTTGTTAATTCCAGTTGCATCTTAGTGGCTAGCAGAGGGTTAATAGGTCTATGTTTCTGTCTAAAAGGTTTAGTCTCTTCCTTTAAAGGAATTTCATGTTGAAACAAATCAGCCCTATAAGCTTTGAGATCATCATAGGACCAGGCAAACACATGCTTGTATTTTTTCAAAAGTCTAATCACATTTCCTCTGACCTCTCTACTCAATTTTTTTCCAATGTACACCATCTGGGGGGAGGTTTCAAATCCTAGGTTTATTTCCTCTAAATCCTCCATTTTGGTGTTAGATTTTTGGGACAAAAAACCATCATTTATTTTGAACATTCCCTCCAGTTCCACTAACCCTTTAGGTATGTGATTTGAGGGTAATTACATTATCTCATTCCCCATGATACATTCCTTTCCCTCAAAACACTATTTTGCTTCACTAAAATCTATTTGTTGACCATCAAACTAATCAAAGCCCTGAAGAAACCTAAGGATATCAAGATCATCCTCAAAGACTTGCCAATTATATACATTATCATGCACTGCAGGCCTACTTTTGACTTCTAACATGGATACACTAGTAAGGGTTATGTCATTATTTTTGAGGTCAACATTTGCAAGAAAATCTACCATGATATTATTGGATCTTTCTATCCAAATCAGATTAAAAGCTTTGAAAAACTCTAATCTATCCCATATAGCATATTTGTACAATTTTAGTCTTTCATCCTTGGCAGCATACTAAGATCTTACTTGGGCTATAATTAATTGGGAATCACCATGTACTTTTAAACATTTAATACCATGCTTTATGGCTACATCTAATCCCAATATTAAGGCCTCATGCTCAGTAGTATTATTTGTACATTCAAAAGTCAGCAGAAAGGAATACTTGAATGTAATACCTAATGGGGAGATGAATACAACACCAGCTCCTGATCCTTCCTTGGAGCATCCACCATCAAAGAACATTTTCCAAAGCCCATCTTGCTACAGTATCAGCTCATCCACAATTGGATCTGTATTTCTCATCTGGGGTACTACCTCCTCAATCATGAAATTATTCATGTCAATATCTACACAACAGTTCAAGGCTTCCGGAGCAACCACTTCAATCATTACTGAAGAATGGGGCTCCCTGTACAACTTTGCCTCATTTCCATTTATTGGGATAGTAGCATATGACAAATCCAATTGTAATTTTCCACCAACTGCTGCAGCCCATTATCTTGACAATAGCATACCATAATGAGGTTTTTTATCAACAACAACCACATCCATCTTGTATGTGGCCTCTAGGAATGCAGCAATTTTTACTTCAATTACAATCAAGGTCCCTACAATAGGTACTACCCTATTATCCATGGCATAACACCTTCCATTAGATGTATCAACTTACAACCCTAATTCTTTCATCACATGGTAAGGCATTACAGTTGTGGCCGCACTAGAATCAATCATACGATTTTTCAGTAGGAAATTATTTACAATCAATGTAACATAGAAAGAATTGATAGAAGAGGGTTCTTGTGTCACAATAGTTCCAACACATACATTAGAGATGTCATTAATTGCAATTGGATTATCCATGGAATTCCCTTCCTCTTGTAAAATAGGAGTAGTTCTCTGCTCACTTATAAGAGCCAAGGTTGTTGCCTTGTGCTCTTCTAGTTTCAACATTTCAAGCAAAGGGATGGAGACCTTCATCTGGGACAAGGCATGTCTCATATCAAAAGTAGGGGAATCAGTAGAAAAATTAGGGTGATCCTTTGACCTACTAGTTCTCTTTTTCACCTTGTCAGTAATAATTTCCTCCCTTTTCTTCTTTTCACTCATAAGCCCATCTTCCTTACTACTTACAACATTGGGCTTTGGGGAATCCTTATCTTGAAGCTTATTCTTGACAAATACTGATCTAGGGACTCCTTGATCATTATCCACCTTTCTATTCCTCAAGTTGTATGAGGATTTTTCTTGAGTGATAGCAGCCACAGTCAAATTTATGATCTCTTCTTCACTGGGCTTTCTCCACTATTTTTCATCTAATCTGGATTCTACCATATGAGTCTTACAATTATCATTATCAGACTCTTCTTGATCAAATTGAGTAAATATTTGTTGTTCATAATCAGAGAAGATCTTGCTCTTATGATCAACATTAGGACAAATAACTTCATCATCTGAGGACACTAGGTCCCCCATTAGTTTAGTAGTGAGCATGTTAATAGCAGGCTTTTCAAATCCTTCATAATCTCCTGCATATGAATCATTGGACTTTTCTCCTAAGGCCTAAGCAACAACACATTGGAATGGTGAGTGGGGCATATTACAAGCCACACACCGAGGGGTATTTTCCACATTATGTATAGTATTTTTCTTCAAGGGATCTAGTGTATCTCTTCCCTTTTGGGGCTCATTGTTGTCAGGAATAGGCCTCTCATCTTTCCAATTTGTCTTGTAAGGCATATCCCATAGGTTAGGGGTTCTATCCTGCCTCTGATAAGGTTGTCTTGTATCTTGAAAATTTCTACCCCCCTTGTCAAACTTTGTTGGGAAGTCTTTGTTAATTCCAGCTCCCTTATCCATTTTATCATCCTCTTTGGATGGTCTTGCAAGTTGTGGCCTGGTTTCTTTCCATAGTCTACCCTCATCCCTCTTGTACATTTGACTAGATGCCTTTTGGTTGCTTTCAATATTTATGACCAACTTAAATGCATCCCTAAGGGTACGGGGATTCTTATCTCTTAAAAGATAAGACATCTTACCATCCATAGAATTGAAATAAGTAGTCATACACACAGCATCATCTAGTCTCCATACTCGGAACAACTTATACATAGCCTTTTGGAATCAGTTGTTGAACTCTGACATGCTCTCATTATAATGCTTCTTGATATTATTGAACTCATTGAGCATGTAGCTAGAGTTCACATGTTCTGCATATTGCTCCTTAAAACATCTGATAAATTCATCCCAAGATGTAATACTATTCTCAGGTAGACCTCAGTACCAATCCTAGGCATCCTCAACCAATGATTGAACAAATAGTTTCATTATGACATCTTCATGTTCAATCTCATAATCATTAACTTTATCTGTGAAAAACTTTAGATGCTCTTCACAGGTAATCACATTGTTCCTAGTGAATAATGGGATTTTCTTCCTGATCTCATTAGGAATAGCATTAGGTTGACCAGGGATACCATAAAAAAATAAAGGCCTATATCTATCCAAATGAACTGGTCTCCTTTGGATATTTGGTTGGACTAGAGGGGTTGCTGCAATATTTTGACAAGGTACAGTCCCTACTGCACCACTAATCACAAGGGGACCTTGACTGGGAACTTGTCCAGGTAAACTTTGTCCAAGGTGAAAAGCTTGAAAACTTGGAAGTGAGTTGCTAGGTTGAGGGGGCGGAATTGTTCCTAAGATGGCAGGGACAGAGCTACTAGCAGATGTATTCATGTTTGCATGCAAGAATGCAATCTTCCTCTTCATTTCATCTGCAGTAGCTTCCAATTCTAATTTCTCTAACTAAAGAGCCAAATCCTCTTTGGCTTTTCTAGCCTTTTCCAAATCTATGCTTGTTTGGGAAGGTTCACTAGGGATAGCAACAATTGTTTTAGGCTCATTGACATTCACACATACCACCTTTTGTTTTCCCTTATCAGGGATTTCTCTTGTGGCATTTTTCATATCCTCATTTTTCTAAATTTCAGAGGGGTGCAGTTGCCTAAGAACATGGCCTGTTCCTTCAAACTCACCTTGGTTAGGTTTAGTATCCAAAGCATTTTTCCTCAAAACCTCCATATCACCAAATAATTCTTTATCTAAACTTTGAACATTTTGGCTTAGATCCCTAGCCTGGATTTCATTTTTTCTGGTTTTCATGATAAGTTCTTGCCTTTCCATGAGCAACTCATAAATTTTTTGTTCCCTCACTTTCACCCTATTAGCAATCTCTACCAGTTGCTCACGCTCCCTCTTTTTGAAAGCAATCACCTCTTCCCTCAATTTTTCAGAATCATATGAGGCAGTTTCAGTAGCAAAAGTTTCTCCTAGTTGTTCTAGGGTTTCTCTCGCAAGAAAATAACCTACTTCAGTGATCTCTTCTTCTTGGAAAAAGTGTACACTGGGCGTGACATTCTTAACATGCTCAGGGTCATCAAAAGAAGATGAAGCTTCATGGGGATGAGGTGTAGGTACTCTATCTCTTGAGGGTCCTGGGGAATTGGCTACTACATGACTCCTCCTAGACCACTGTTTCCTGGTAGGTGTCCGGAGCTCATCACCCATATTATTCTCAGGGTGATCCTTATAATAAGACCTAGTGAATCTTGGCCGGCTCATAGTATGTCACAATAAAAGTTTAAATGCCAACAACTGCTAAGCACAGATTATCAAAGTCACCACCCACTAATAAGTAGGAATCAAATTATTTATGTTGGTCTGCAAAAACACAATAGATAGTATTGCACAATCTATTGTAAATTTCTATTCCAAGATCCCCAATAGAGTTGCCAATTTTGTTAGTGCTTAAATCTATAGATGACTAAATTCTCATAAACTCATGTGATCCCAATAGATACAATCTAACAAAATACAAGCACTAAGGTATTAAGGTTAAAAACCTTCTTCACTTTGAGTATGAAAACTTAGGTGGGTGTACCTATATCAATTCACTATTTGATTGAGCTCTGAATTGTGAACTATCTCCTTCATTGCTTTGTTATTGCTTTCAAAATTAACTCAATGAGATGTTACAACTCTGAGTATGGCCCAAATTATCCTGATACACAATGCTATGATTGAAATTATAAAAGTAATGACACAAAACAATAGCTTAAGGATATTCATCCTTCTTCTTTTTAGAGTTAAACTCAAGGAAGGTTAACCTTATTCAGTGCTTCTATAAAGCATTACAAAATACATCCATGAACTTATCATAGAATGATTCAAAAAAAGGTTTTATAGGAAAAGTAAAATGAATCAATTATTTATTTTCTTGGTAGTAATAAATGCAAATGGATCCTAAACCAGTGCCTTATCTACTTGGGCATCAGAGTCAAACCCTATTCCCACATAAATCTATTAAGACAAATATACTAAAACTCAAATGACATGCCTAACATCCCATTCTTTTAATTCCTACAATTGTCATCAAATTCATACATAGATTATTACTTCACAGAGATCTCCCCTAAGATTTTACTCTTTCCTTGAAAGACACTTAAGATTAACCACTATATTCACCTAGTGAACAATGCATTGAAAAAGCCTTACAATTTTAATGCATAAGAAAACTAACACATCCATACACAAAGACAAAAAAAAAGTAGTAACAGAGCTCCAATATTTTTTATTAATCATCAAACTATGTTCATACAGTATTCTCTTGACTTCAAAGAAAATTAGGTTTTGTATTCAGAACCTCTTTACAAAGTATTGTCCACCCCCCTACAAAATACCAGAAACTTGCTATATATACCCCATAGCCATCTTGGAATCCTCAAGATGATGCAACAAGCTTTTGATGGCTAGGAAAAGATCTTACACTAAAGACAAAATTACAAACTGACAAAATTTGATTGCAACAATAGATTGCAATTATCTATTTCTCAACAACTTCGGAGGTGGCACCTTTGTCTAAGGATATTTCAAAGCAGTTGCTAAATTTTTTGCATGAATGATGACCGCCATCACAGGCTAACCTACATCATTCTATGTTTGAAACATGCCCTCCCTTGAATTCTAGATCAGGTGCCATCTGTAGTTCTATTCCTCTTCCTCTTTTGTCATCTGAGTAGCTGGCTTCTTCTTCTTCTTCTTTGTCAATTTGTCCCATACTACTACATCATCATCCGATGGCCAGTTGTAATTCTACAACTCCTGAAGTGACTTGATCTGCTACTCCCAAGTGGAATCAGTTATATTCTTGGATTCTACCACAAAGTGTATGCAATCACTCTCAATTTTGAAAAGATTGTCAATGATATAATTACATCTCTCTAAGTCCAAAACTTTGTCATCTTTCAAGTAGGCATCTTGTTTAATCACTAATTGATCCATTGACAACTTCCACTCTTCCAAACTAACCACTTTTCCATTGTCATCATACACTGAAGGCAAATACTTGCTATAATCTTTATCAAACATGGCCAACTTGGCCTTTACTTGGTTTGACTTTCCTTTGAAAAACTTTGAGGCAGCACTTATTAAGCCAATCTTCTCAAAAACCTCACTTACTACTTTAGGAACATCTGACCTGTATTCTTGCAAATCATCAAGTTTGTCAAATAATGCACTCGTTCCTGACCACGTACTGAAAAGTGGCTCCAAGGTGATTAGATACTCATTCACCTTTTCATTAGTCTGATGCAATAAGCTGACTGATTTATGGACTGATTCCATTTTGTCCTTTATTTTACCCTACCTATACTGCACAATTATTGCTATAGTGTCTAGGGATGCCTCTAATTTTACCTTCTCCAAATCATCATCATGTTTCTCAATAATTTCTATATCTAGCTGAGGAGGGACCTCAACTTTTAAAGGAAGGGGAGGAACTATCTTTGAGGCTTCTTCAAGTTTAACTTGTATCTCTGCTAACTCATCCTCTAGCTGTTTGATCTTCACCATCTTCAAATCCCTGTCTTTGGCCACTATACTTGCATTTTCAAATAATTTGGAGTATCTTTCTAACAACTGGACTATCTTAGCTTCATTCAAATTAGCCCAATGAGTTACTGCCTTGGAAACCTCAAGGTTAGTAGTGTTTTGTATAGTCCAAATAATCTTGTTCCCTTCCATACGGTCTTCTATACTCAACAAAGATGGCTTTTTGGTCTTGGGGGTGATAGACCACATTGCAACAGCTTGGTTCTTAGGGTCATAGCCACTTCCTCTAATCATATCCCCAATATGAACTTCATAGGACAGACTACCCTATGGTTGCTTCCTTATTTGATCTATAATGAATGCAGAAGTTAAATCCCATCCTAGAGTTAATAGCATTCCACTTGCTCTGGCCAATTCCCTGGCTTCATCCACTATTATAGGATCATATGAGGCTAGAGCCATCATGGTCTCTTCACCTGGTTCCACCCCTTCAAGCATGGCCTTGGCAACTTCTTTCTTCTTATTCCAGATAAGGAAACTCTTGAATTCATCACTTTTGATGAATTGGTCATCACTCATAAACTCCTCTTGATAAATTTCTCTAATGTCTTGTCCCAACCACAAGGATTGGTCTTTATTCTCTTCATCAGTAGCCTTTTTCTTACCGGCTCTTATTGTCTTCCTCAACTAGTGATGATAGGCCCTATCACCTAGCACAAGAGTAGATGCTCTATCAACTATTCTCTTTTGTTTTCCTTGCCTTGAAGGCTCTCCTTCCTCAAGCCTCTGCTTCTTCAAAGGTGGCTCTTGGACATTCTCTACCTTTGGCTGGTTTTCAACAGGCTCAGAAATTTGTACATCCCCAACTTGTGGTGGGCTATTCACTTCTTGGGATTCATCAGAAAACTCCTCTTGATCAGAGGATGAGTAATCCTTCCTTTTCTTTGGCTGCTTTTGATCAATCAATTTCTCCAACTAATTTGATAGATTTTCATGCATCTCTATCATCTTATCAATTCTTTTCAAGTAAGGAAGGTCAAGGAAGAAACCCTCAAAAGGAAGTTGGGCTGCCATCACCTGTTTTGATAGATCTTTCAAATCAAAGAACCTATTCCACCTCCTAGTAACTTCATCCATATCCACAACATTTCTAATTACATCCTCTTCATCAAGGCCTTCATGTTCCTTGATGACACCAATATTAGTGATTAGGGTTAACCTTGCAATCCTAATAAAACCCTTAGGGTCCACATGTCTACAAAAACCAGACACCATCTTGAATTGATTTAACCATGTAGTGACTTGTGGGAAGGCTCTCTTGCCAATCAAGAAATCACCAATTTTGAACTGCCTAGGTGTGAAGGTACCCTTCTTATGGGGGGCCAAAAGCTCTTTGTCCATCCACATCAACTGCCAAATGAATTCCAAACAAGCAACTCTTGGTGGCACAAATTTTGGTAACAAATGCGGCGGCTAGGGGCAACCGTAGACTCTCAAGATTATGGAATTTTCCCCAAAGTAAAAATCACCCCAGTTATGGTCTCCCTCCCACTTTTCTACAAACTGCTTAGGTCTTAGGAGTTTAAGGACCTTTGGTGATATCCTTATAACATTTATGCCTAGCATCCTTACAATGGGATAAACAATGAAATTCTTGAAAACACAAAAGTCACCCTCATTTGAAGAAGAGTTCCATTTCCTCACCCATAATTGTACTAGATTATGCTGGCCTTCGAAGGTAAACCTTGGTTTTAGCATGTTCAAATCAAAGCTATTAATGTTGAAGAACAAAATTAAGTGCATTAACATTGAATAATGCATGAACTTAATGGGATTCTTACTTTTCTTAACATATATCAACCCTTCATGCATTCTATCAATTATATATTGAATGTAATCATAATCAATATTTACTAGGGGGTTCTGGATGTCTAATATTATCATCAACAGATCAGCTGGCAAGAACTCTACATCCCCATCAATTCCCAAAACCCTACACAACCCATAGCAAGTCTGCCTCATATAGTGTTCAAGGGATTTAAATTGGTAAGGGGCATTCATGTGAGCAGGGAGGGGAGCTATATATTTATCCTATTTTGGGATGTGCTTCACCATTTGGTCCTTTACTAACCCTATGTTATTTTTGTACCTCTCTCTTTCTTGGCTCAGGTCAATTTCTGTAGAGGAAGATGTATAAAAACTAAAGGCTTTCATGAAAGAATCCCTATCAAGAGTAACCAAAGGTGACTGGTCCTCTTTTCTAATTGTTTTGGAAATAGAGTCATAACGCTTAGCTAGTGCAACAATTAAATCCACATCTAAGAATACATTAGGGACAACTAATTTCCCCAAACCCAAAACCCAACCATTACACACAAGAACATGCTTACCTCTATTTCCATAAAAGAAGTTGAAAATAGTATAACCTGAGCTATTTGGTATGACAGGATCTCTGCAAAACCCTAGAACATCTTTGAAGACATCATCGGGAGCTCTTTTGTTCTAGCTGGAACCAGGCAACAACTTCATGAACTCATCTGAATAATTCAGCTTTCTTTTATCTTCACCTCCTTTAGATTTTGCTTCACTACTGGAATAAACTACATTCTGCTCTGGTTGACTCATTTTTCCTACAAATGCTCTCAATTTTGCAAACTTGATTCGCTTAGTGCTCAAAAACTATTTCAGCAAACACAATTCTCCCTGAATGATTTTGGACACATAAAACAATGAGTTAAGCTTATTTATCGATGCGAATCAGATGTGTACAACTACCAAAATCATTAAAAATCAATCCTTAATTGCTCTCAAATTCAATTTCACATACCATCAATTTTCAAATTTGAGCTAGTCAGTGTTTGGATGTTAACAGATAGATTAAACAATTTGAAAACAGAGCAAAAAGGCAGTGATCACAATTCTATACTTTAACCTTGTTTATGTCACAAAATCCTCCCTTGATATATGATTGGATGACTGATTTGCTTTTCTTTCCAGCTTGACAGTGTACTTTTATCCACGTAGCAATGGTTTCTAGCTTTCCCTTTATTACTTTCTCCAACTGGGCCCATTTGGCGAATTAGCGACTGAAGGCTTCCTCTTATTCGCTTAATACAATGCTAACCCTAGTTTATATTCAGAGAATTGGCGACCAAAACCTTTGCGCACTCTCAGAATCAAACTCTTAACTCACCCATCTTTCAGCGAACTAGCAAACAAGCTGAATATAACTGAACATGATTATAGTCATTACTTAGCGAATCAGCAACTAAAGGCTACCTCTTATTCACTTAATGTTCCAATTAACTATCAAGTTATCTTGAGATTTGGTGACTGAAGACTCTGCTTATTCGCTCAATCCAAATCTTAACCTCATGCATATAACGCGAATTAGCGAACAAGCCTTCCTCTGAGTCGCTGAATTCTTTCTTAACTGCTAGCTTCAAGCCATGATTTAGATTCAACCTTTGATCATAGACTTAATCAACGATCCTCATTAATTCACTGAATCAAAACAAGCCTTATCCTTTTATTACAAGACTCAGTGAACAAAAGGTTCGCTGAATCGCCCAATACTTCAAACACTGACCATTCTTTATGTGATTAAGTGACTGAAAGCTTAATACTCTGCTAATCCTTTGATTTGCCCATTCGCCAAATACTTCTAGCCTTCACCTTTCTTTTAAGAGAACTTGCGACCACATGATTCACTGAATTGCTAGATCATTTAAAACTTTACTAACTTATTCTGAGAACAAGCGAACAAAGGAAACATTACCTTCGCTAAAATCATTATGTCAAACTATCAAAACCACCAGACTTAGAGGATAGTAATATAAGTACTCAGTCACTCATTCGCTAAGTCAAACATGTAGGATCCCAAATATGTTGAGATTAAAACATAACCATTGATCTTGACACCGATCAATGGTATTCACTAGGTCACCAGTTGATATAACCCTTATGTGCCCGATTCAGAGAATGAGCGATAACTATTGTCGCTAGGTCACTGAGTGTTAACACAAAACTGCCAAGGAATAAGAAAATAAGAGATAATGCATTCACCAAGTCACGCAAAGCTTTCTAATAACCACTAGATACTTGGAGACTTCATGACTGAAGGAAACATTTAACAAAGTTCTTACTCATTCGCTGATTCACTGAATACTAAATGAAACATGCAATGACACTTTTCAATTCAGTGAACACTGAGACAAATAACCACCTGCACGGCTAACCACTTAAGCGACCAAAAACAACTATGAATTATAACAAAATAAGGCTGACTTGAGCATTTTTACATGAATTCAGATTTTTTAAAGACAAGAAGTAGGGTAAGGTTTTCAAACTTTTGTCATGGCAATTTCAAAGAATTTTACAGACCCTAAACCAGGAAAAAATGCTTGCAAGGAGACAAAACCAAAAATTTGACAAAACCTCAAAAACTTAAGAATATACCCAACACATCCAAGATAACTTCTTACATTCTCTAAATGCAAGACTTCGTCTGGTATGGATGATAAAGCTAACTTAGGGTCTTCTTCCAAGGGTTCTACTAGTTCCCTCTTCATTCTAGGTCTATTTTTATCTCTGACATTGTGAATTAAAGATACATTCATGATTACTTCAAATTCCTTTTATCAATTCACAGATCTGTCAAGTAAAATACCTCAATTTCATGAATTTAGGGCTTGCGTAGATTCGGCGCTCAAATCCTTCACCAAATCATTGCAAAAAGCTTCCAATCACTGCTCTTTGATCTCCTTAACACTTGTATTCACTTTGATGATCAAATAACACCAATCATAACCTTTTATTACTTCAATCTCACTTAGGTCTGACATCACATTCAATTCTTTTGCTGCTTCTTTCCAAAAAGTTGTTTCTGCTATCCTACAAAACTTAAAACTTCTTGCAATCTTGCAAAACATAATATTTTTCTTTGCACTCTTAACCATAGCATTAGAATATCATAAACTACCTTCCATTAACTACGCAAGACTCAATTCATCATAAATCTACTTCTACACTAATCTAAGTTCCTAATCTACTATAATTTTCATAAATTAAATGCTTTGAGATAGGTCAGGTAAGGATTCATTCTTACCACTTGATACTTCACCTTTCTGATTACCTTCAATGTTGAATATGTCTCCTTGATGTATGCTTTTAACAAACTTCATTTCATCTATATTGCTACAACAACCTTTCTATCTATTACTTGCATCTTCATTTCTTCTTTCATGATTTCTAGGGTTAGGGTTAGGATGAAAAACTCCATTGTTCATTCTGTAAAACCTTGTTGTATGTCCAATCTTGTTGCATATCTGACAAACAATTCCATTGCTTCCATATCTTGGTCTAGGTTGATTAATTTATGATCTGTGGTTTCTAGCAATGTGTCCAACCTTGTTGCATCTATAACATACTACTCCACTTCTTCTGTTCATATCTTCAATAGGTTTTTTATCTGCATTGTTAGTATTCCTAAACATTCTACTATTATTATTATTCTCAACAAATTTAGGTTTCCTACATTCAATAGCTCTATGTCCAAATCCATGACAGTTATAACAATAACCATTAAGAGGTTTAAATTGCTTACTTGTGCAATCTCTCTTCATATGACCAATAGTATTACAAGCAAAACATCTACCTTTGAATTCTCTTTGCATACCTTTGGATGATTCTTCTTACTTCAGTGATTCTTCTTCTTTAGGTGTATCTTCAGATTTGTTGATCTCATCATACTTCTTCTCATCTAAGCTTTTGGATACCTTCAGATCTAGTTCCTTACTTTCATCATTTTCCTTAAGAGTGTTGAATCCAAGACTAGTCTTATCATAGAATGGTTTCTGAAAAGATGCTTGTGTATCAATCTTCTCACTAGTTGAATATAGCCTTTCAAGTTGTTGCTTGGATTGAGTCAGTTTTCCTTTCACAATCTTGTTGTATTTCTCAAGTTCAGGATACTGCAAATTGACTTTCTCAAGTTCAGATGTTACATTTCCAAGTCTAGTTTCAGTCCTTCATTTTCAGTTTTTAGACTTTCATTCTCAGATTTTAGATTCACTTCATTCTTTCCATTTCCATCTTTCAAACTAAGCTTCAAATTTTCTATCTTCAATTCATGCTTAAGGATCTTATTTTCTTTTTCTAAATTGTCATTACAATCTTCAATCAAAACTTTGGATTCTTTTTCAGATCTCAGATCTTCAAATTTATTTTTCTATTTCTCAATGAGGTTCTTTGCATCATCATATTTTCCTTTCAAAGTGTCTCTTTCATCAGTAAGCATATCAATCTATTCAAGGGCTTCTTCAAGATTCTTCTGTAGTTGATCCATATCCATAGAGATCTTACTCAAGCTGCTAGGCTTTCCTTGAATGATTCTTTTCCGAGTAACTAAGCTATGATACCAATTGTTAGAAATAGGGAATACTAAGAAGGGGGAGGGGGAATCAATATTTTAAAAACTTTATCTTTTTTCCAATTATGGATATAACAAATTATCTTTACACATGCATAACATAAGAAGCTAAACAACATGCATATCAATAAAGAACTCATAACACATTATTTGTTCTCGAGGAAACCTTGGCCAAGGGAAAACCCTAGTGGGGATGGTACCCACAAAGATCCACTAACAAAAAGTATCATGTTAATGATGTTGACCCTGTTAGGAGTCTATTAAAAACATATAGTGTGTCAGTCCTGATTAAGGGACTATAGGCCTTGTTAGAAGCCTCAACCCTATTAGGAGTTGGTAGTACAAAATGTGATTACCAGCTGAGCCCACTGCCCAAACAAGTAATGTACAATATACACTGATTATAAAATAGGTCAAGGTACATAACCTTATACTACTTGCATCAATATCTCTTCGATGATCTTTCACTATCGCTATTACATATGCTTCATATACTTCGCATCATACTTCTACAATAACTTGTTGCTTGTTACAATTAATACACTTTACAATTACAATTACATTTACATTTATACCAATAGCTTTATCCAAGAGTAAACATCTAGGATGTCATCCCTTTATATTTTTAAGACATTATTTTGATAAACAAAATAATCCCTTAACTCTTTACTAGTTCTGTCTTCATATTTTGTCCTGTCGGCTTCACACTGTCTTTGGTAAAACTATCATAACTTCTTTTGTACATGCCGTACTGACTTGTGCTCTGAGATGGGTCATCATTAGTCACCATAGAGTCTATTTTCAAGTGTGCAAGCACTGAACTCACTCTAGTCAATGTCGCAAACAAAAACTATGTCCGGGTACATTGGTAAAAATGTTGTCTCACACTTAGACAAATTTGCAATGCGCTCTGTCATACTTGCTCTCTGACTTGTGCGATCTTCATGTGGATCATATGTTGCCATAATGACAAAATCTATGCAATCAACTCAGCCAAATTGCCAACAAAATGATGTTGTTAGCCAACATAGTTTTTATGGCAGATTCCAAGGACTCTCCAAGAGGAGTGAATTTGCAGTTAGGATCTGTAGCCCAAGGTTTGTAAGTAGATGGTTTTTTGTTAGATTCTATTGCTTTAGCTTCAAAAGCTTTGATGGCTTGGGTGCCAATAGTGAGATTGAAAGTAGGTGCCTTAGAAGGGGGATGGATATTATCAATAATGGCATCTGTGATAATGCCTTTATTCTTGTTCCAGTTTTTGCCTCTATCTTTAGAACTAGATCCAGATTCATACTTGTCCTTTTGAAGTGATATGTATCCTTTTTGCACTAGTACTTTCTCAATTTTGATTGCATTTTCTACCATCTTATCAAAGGATGTATGATTTTGCATTTGCAAATGGTAGTTAAGTTCTAGAACAAGATTGTTGATGAAGATTTCCAGCTTCTCAGTTTCTGGAATGGGTCTAGCATATAGAGAAAACTTATTCCTCCATCTTTTGAGAAAAGTTAGGAATGGTTCTCTTGAGTATTGTTTCAGACTGCAGATGTCGATCATGGTGACTAGATGTTGGATGTTATAGGAGTATTGTTGATAGAGTAGTTTGATTAACTTCTCAAAAAAATTTATAGTTGGAGGCATTTTTGAGAACCAATGAATGGCTGACCCTCCCAGAGATCGAGGGAAAAGACACATTAAGTAAGTTGGTTCATGCATGAACTCCATAGATTGAGTACAAAATTCTCTGACATGATCTTGAGGATCAGAGTTTCCATCATACTTATCATACTTAGGTATCTCCACTCTTTTAGGGAATGGCGGCATGTACAAGTCTTTATCAAATGGAAAAGGGCATAGAGCCTCCATGGAGAACTCTTTAGGTTCCATTTATTTTTCAAGTTTGTTAAGTTTGACTTGCATGGCATACATCTATTTCATCATAGCTATGATTGGATTTTCTTCCTCATGTGTAATGATATCTTCAACATTAAAGTTGGGAGGAAGTTTAGCCCCTTGACGAGCTAGTTCTAGAAAGTATGTTTCTCTGTCTTCCTTCAGCCTCAACATTTTCTTGAAGTCATCATCATTTTGATATCGAGCAATTTCAAAAGGTGTGGGTTCTTGATCCGCACCATGTTGAGAGTGATGTCCTTGAGACCCATGATGTTTCCCTCTGTGAGATATGTTAGGATTTTTAGGACTCCCCGGAATAGATTGATGTAGAGATTTTTGATTGACCCCTTGGATTGATGGAGGAGGGGGTATGTAACCAATTTTTAATCAAAGATTTCCAAGACTGTCATCTTCATAAAGACCTGAATTGTAGAGTTCACCAAAGGTTGGACCCACGTGAGTAGACAAAGGTAAGGTATGAGATGCTTCTTCATATTTCTTGTGTGATGAAGCTTGAGTTTCCACCATTAACCTTGGGTGAAGCAAGAGAGCAAGATGAAGACAACTGAAGAATGACTTGATTCAAGAAGATCGAATGACGCAACCTTGTCAAGATTGAAATGATTGAAGATTAGATTAGATGTAAATGAAGGATACGGTGCCACAGTAGTATGGGTAGATGCCCAATAGATGGCGGGCATGAGCTCTCAACACTTAGCCGTTTTGTAAGAAGACTGAATTTTGAAGATAATTTTGACAAGGTTTTGACACAAGATGAAAAATACTCAAATCGATAAATCAGAAGACTAAATCAGACTCAAGAGACCACCTTAGGAAAATGGATGGATTTGTTATAGGTTCTGCTCCGTTTCTGACACAATGATTTGTTTGATAGAATCTGGAAGTAGGTTGTAAAAAATGGATTTCTGACAAATTTTGGAGTTTTCTGACAACTTTGACTTTAGCTTTGATACGAGTTTTGAAATTTCAGGATGACTTTTGACACCAGAAAGGATTTTTGCTTTAGATTTGCAATTTTTTAGTTTTCAGAACCAATTTTTTTGCAATTTTTTCTCTGTTCAGGTTTACAGATTCGTGTAATAGTTTGGGATCGTTCATTTTCAATAACCAAGTAGATAACAAACACATAAAACATCAAGCAAAGGGAAGCAATCAATCATCTGAAAACAATGAACAATGGAAAAAACAACCTTGCACATGAACAAGCAATAGTGACTTAATGTGCTAATCCCTAGGAATGCTACTTGTGTATGTTCCAAAAAGTTTTTCAATAACGCACATAGTCCTAGAAAATGAAAAATTTGGCCTCACTAGGGTTTGTAGTAATGGTCTGACTTTGCAAATTTTGTGATCTCAAGAGGGTGAACTCCAATCTAGGTGCACCGGGGTTTTGACAAAGTCTGAGAATTTAATCAATCAGGAGCTACTAGGGAGATCTGACAGCCCAACAAGAGACCACACCTATGAAGATTTCTTCCACGAGGACATTTATATAGCAGCTACTACTACCACAGTGAAAATGGATATTACCGCTTGATGTTCTATCCACGTGGTTGACCCAATTAAGGGAATGTCCACTACGGTTAACCCTCTCTAAAGGTGACTCACAAAATATACCACAGGGGGACTAGATCAGATTCAAGGATCTGGGTTTCTGGTACTATCCAAAAAGGAAGTAGAGCATAATCCCCTAGCATCTTCACTTCACCAAAACAAAGAAGATAGATTAATCCGACATGCTAAGACTAAAATTATCTCACCAAGATCTGTGATGTCAACAACTTATGGTCTATCAATGTCTCCGGAGAGGGAATGTATCAATCAAAAGCTAAGGACACAAATCAAGGGAACGTGAGACAATCTCAGTATCCTCCCTACCTACAAGGGGATCCTTTGTCAAGAAGAGCTTTGCATGCATTAACAAGAGAATGAAGCCCACTCTCTCGAGATCATCCACAAATAGTGTTCATAGGGCCTAATTACTATGTGTAACAAATATGCAAAAAGCAAATCTATGTTCGTTTTAGAGCCCAAACTTGAAGTGTGAATTATGAAAGCTGTAAAGGCACTCAAGCTTGACACAAGAGAGTTTGTTTTATGTCCTAAAATAAAGTGTTATTAGATGTAACAGAATATCTAAGTTCCTCGCAATGCGCTTAGTAGATTTTACCTATTTTAGTAATTTTTGAGCATTTGTCTTCTATCTTTTGTACCCACAGGATGTACCTACACCTGCACCTGCAAACCACAGTTATGAAAAACTTACCTATTCTTGTACATGAAAACCAATGTTATAAAAATCCATCAAAAAAGAAACACAACTTGTCAACCCCACATGGTATAAAATCAGGTTAGTCAAAGATAATATGTCATTTGATAATCAAAAAACTTCTTGTCATAAAAAATTTAGATTCTGACCAGTCTGCACTAAATCAATCATAAATTTTGCAAATCAAAATGAAATTAATCCAAACCAACGGCAAATGAAAGATAACTCAAATATCTTTCCAGAAATATAAAATTTGGATCTATATCATGTGATATGTGCATGTACCATGTTGGTACCCGTATTGGCCCCGCTATTTAAACTTTCAGTTTAGGGTCAAGTGAACCTCTTTGAGCCAAGTTCAAAGCAATTCAAAGTGGTTCAAATTGTTGAAATAGGTTTAAATGGTTTATTCTAAGCCATCTCGGTTTAAAGTTCAACAAGTTCAGCGGTTCCATGATGCGGTTCCAGCATGCAGATCCCAGTTTAAGTTCACCAGTTCAAGGTCCATGCTTGCATATATGATTTTTTTTATTGGTGTTGAGTACATGGTGATATTCATATTCCTTCTATGTGTTCTTAAGGGTGAAAACACAAGATCTTGTTTCTCTTACCCGAGCTTAGTCAGCAACTCCATGACTATAAAACAACATGAACTCCATTGGGATATAATAGGTCCTTCTCACATATGGCTAAACAAGGAGAGTAATAAATATAAGGCATGGGACATAGGCAGTATATTCTTAGCAACTGTAAATGCTTTGTGTCAAAATGACATGATAAGTATACATGAGAAATATAATGTGAGCAATAAACTAAAATTCATTAAGCAGAAGTTTCCAAATGTTCAAGTTTTGGGTATTCAGCATGGGTTTTTCATATGGCTCTGCATATGATGCCAATGAAATAAATGACACTATTTTGAAGGAATACATCACATTTCCTGTGCTTGTGTCTTCTTTGGATTTTAGCAAGTCAATGGAGCATTCTTCTTGTTGTTTGAAGGTTTCAAGAATCCAATTTCTTATAGTCTGGGTAATATGGAGATTGAAACCATGCTAACAGATATTCAAGCTTTTCAAGAAAGATGGATATTAAGGAATGGAGCTTCAGAACCAATTGTAAATTCTAGTTTAGAGTTGGGTTTGCAAGATAACTCTTGTGAATTTGTATAAGAGCCTGTGCTTTGTGGTAAATCTAAAGAGTTTTGTGCTATCATTTCTAGGAGCTATTTCTACAAATGAAGACATGTAGTGCATATTTGTTTCAGACAATAGTCATCATCATATAATGATAGCTAATGCAAATGAAAGGATGTTATATTGTCTTGGTTCTCCTCTAGATGCTGAGAATCATGCAATCAAGATGGCAGACATGGAGAAAAGGATAGTACAAACTCTTTATCCCTCATTTGATATTAGTCAAGGAAACACTATATGGAGATTCATAAATAGGTTGATGCAGAGATTGCAGTTCAAAAAGATGGTTGATGATGATTTTGAAGAGATGCAACTAAATGCTCTTAAATTTCCTTGGTATCTTGCCGTGACACAAGTTAATAATCTTGTAATCACCAACCGCGGGTTTGGAGATTTATGGATCTTCAATTTGGAGACAAGTGGCTTCAAGAATCACACTCCAGAACTCTATATTGAATGTACTTTGTACCTTGATGGCATTCTATATGGGCTTCCTATAGGAACAAATCTTGAATCTATAGAAAAACCCAATTGCGGGAATACATTCAGTACATTAGTTACCTGCAAAATTCAGGGATTTGTTTCCCTACACACGGCTTGTATTCAATGTTTGGGATGTATCTTCTTCCCAAAATGATGTGGTGGATTATGCCTGAGACTGAATACTATCATTCGAGAAATTGTATGTGGACTATGGTATATGTATGAGGTTAAAAGTATCATCGGCCTCGAGGCTGGATACAGAGGATTTTTATGCTCGCCATACTTTTTCTTGAACACCTAAGGTGGTCATTGTATTTTTCAAGATTACTAGGATCCATGATATACTTGGGGACAAAAGTTGAACATGGCTTGAAGATTTCAGAGGTAACAGCGACAGGTTCTTACCAGCATGATTATGCAGTTGTGACTGAAAATGGATTCCCAGTTTATGATATTTGGATTGTCACAAGTTCCCATGACAACAAAGATGAACCAAAGCTGAGGGGGAATGTGTTCTCATTGTTCACAGATCATCCATGCCCACACAGTCAATAACGACCACAATGAATCATCAAACATTTAATGAATTCTAAGAATCCATCATAAACATTCACAAAGAACCCGACGCCAAGCAATTGGCTGCAGCCAGCTCGAGCACACTTTATATTGGGTTTGAAGATGGAGAAAAGCAGCCTGATAGAATGTGTATGCATGGAATTATGAATTATTAATGGATTCCATAACTCCTTTGGCATGTCATCAATTTCTTGCATCATTCCCACTGGAACAAATGCGTTGATAAAAGGATTGTCAACCTAAGGAAGAACACAGCTTGATCATACAATAACAAGTGTTTCTCTTTTTCAATGAGGCTCAATGAGAGCGTCTATGTATAGAGGAGCCCACAAAGTGCCTAAATAGGAAATGAATGTGATTCATCTTCTATCCCATCAAACACCCCAATCAGGGGATTCTCTATGTTTCAAAAGAGATCTCCAAAGATTCAAACTCCTTAAATCGGAGTGCTATGTCAAGCCATTGCTATGAACGTATGGAGAAAGCAATCAGTCCTCATAGGTACACCTATGCATGGGCACTGTCTGAGAAGGAAGCATCAAAGATGTGTGCAAAATGTGTGATGCAAAGCCAATTGTAAGACACTTGAAGTTTCCCGAGACTTTCACCCCAAAACGACCAAGCCTCTGTAAGAATCCATATAACCGACAATTGAGAGTCTCTTGATGATTGCCAGAATGGTAACATAATATTTGGAATTGACATCAAGCAAGCATATAAAATGAAAATTTAGAGTTATACGCGGTCAATACACCATTCCCAATTGAACAGGGAGTCGATTATCTATTGGTGATACAGGTGGCAACAGCTCATTCTGGATTCCTTTTCAAAGTGACACAATGGATGCTCACTATGATAAATGTCAACATATGTGATTACAAATTATCAAATTATTATGCGGGTGAAAGGAAAGAAGCCATTAAAGAGTAAAAATATAAGAATGAAGGGATTTTCAAGAAACGGTTATTGAAAACTAAATGAAGTCCCACCATGCCTATTAATGGGAAGAGGCTCGACAAAGTAGGGGTTCCAAATTCCACCTGACCCGAGAGACTTTGTGCTAGGGGAGGGATAGATTTTAGGATTTTTATTATGTAGAGAAAGAAAGATTTTTGTTTTTCAGATAGTGATTGGTGTACAGGAACAACAGTATCTTTATTATTTTGTTGTGTCCAAAGAAAGGAAATGCCATCATATTAAAACTTTGATTTTGAATGCTTACTTTCTGATTGATATTCATCTTGGAATGATATCAATTTTTCTTTGAATATGTATTTGTCACATCTGATAAGCAGCATGATTATCTTAGACTTTGTGCTCCAGTTTTTCATGTATTTGGAAAGAATAGTTTATCTTTCTCTCTTAGTTTCTTTTTGTTATGCAGCATTTGGATAAACGAGCTTTGTTTCATTTATTGTTTATCTCTTTTTATTAATTAGTTAGTCTCTTCACATCTATATCATGTTTACGAATAGATGTTTGTAAACCTTTATTGCTTTCAGGTTAAAAGCATTACTAATTATAGTTTTAGTTAATTCATTGTAAATCTTACATGGGGAGTTGTACCCAGATAATTCAGAGGGCGTTTACATTTTTCAATAGCAAAGTGACCCAACTATTGGTGTTGGTTGAGTCTTCTTATTTGGGCTTTAAGAGTCATTTTGAAAATATTTTCTCAGAAGACAAATCTATTCACCAACATACCAATAAAAACATCAGTCAGATTTCATAAAATCAGGTTCAGACCAGTCTTCACTAAAATGATCATAACTTTTGTAAATCAAAACAAAACTAATCCAAACCAATGGAAAATAAAAGATAACTCAAATAAATTTCCAGAAATATAAATTTTGGATCTGTATCATTTCATATGTGCATGTACCAATAAAAACATCAATCAAATTTCATAAAATCAGGTTCTCACTAGTCTTCACTAAAATGATCATAACTTTTGCAAATCAAAACGAAATTAATCCAAACCAATGGAAAATGAAAGATAACTCAAATAAATTTCTAGAAATATAAATTTTGGATCTGTATCATGTCATATGTCCATGTACCAATAAAAACATCAGTCTGATTTATGGAAAAACAGCCTAGAAATTTATCACAAAACTCACAAAAATTAACCTTGTGGTCGTGGGTTCGAGAAAAATGATAGAAATTTGATAGAATAGAATGGAAACCTATTTCAAGGCCCCATGGTGGGCACCAAAAATGTGTGTGTGAATTTTGTACTTAGTTGTAGACACAACACTTCAGTAAAATATTAGAGGTTAGCAAAAATCAAAATCTGCAAGTAATTGAAACTATGCTAACTAGGCGATTTATTGCCTTCTAGTAGGTGTGAGTATGATGTTCTCAGATTTAAATTGAGATCAGTGACAATGCAAAACCTAAACGAAGGATTTGAAATTATGAAAGCAATGAAATATGAATGCAAATTAATCTTTTTTTTTTGGATTTTTGATGCAATAGGATGAAAAATTGTATGAAATTAATCTAGAATGAAATTGAAATGATATGCAAATTAATCTAAGAATTATATGAATTGATATGCAAAGCTATGAAAAACTATGAATTGATCTCATTGTGCAAATTTGAGAGATTTTATGAGATTGAAAGCTTGAGGGATTTAGAGAGCTATTTGTGAAGGGTTGAGCCTTATTTTTATAGAAATCCAGGGCTCGAGGATGCATTGAGAAAAGCCATAAATCACTCTTGATAAACTCAGGTTGATTTTTGAGTTAACAAGAAATTAAGAATAAATAAACTCATAAAATCATGCAAAAGCAGTTTTTATCTCAAAATAGAGCTTTAGTTCTCTTTTTCAACTCATTAGAAGATGTTGAGTTTCAATGTTAAAATTGATTGTTAATTTCTAGTTGCCTGCTTTTCTGATTATGCATGATTTAATTATAAATTAATTTAAAAATAAAGTGATTTATTCTCAACTTAACTGATTTTAAAATTAAAACAATTGATTTATGGGTTAATCAATTATTAAATCAAACTTTATATAAAAACTATATTATTAAAAATTGACAACTGACATTAATTAATTAAATAAGAATTTAATCAATTAGTCATAAGATTTTTTATTTATTATCAAAATTAAATAATGCAATTTAGGAATAAATATAATTAAATGTAATTAAATAATTAAGTGGCAATATTAAATCTAATTAAATAAATATTCAGAATATTCAATTAATCAAACTTTAGGATAAATAAGATTTATGGCCAAATAATTATTAAATTAAAGATCATTAGGATAAATTAGAAATATTTCTAGGAATATTCCCCGATGCAGAATTTAGGATAAAATCAATTAAATTCAATAATATGCAAATGTGCCTTAGGTTAGGACTTTTGTATCAATTTCGTTCGATTTGAGGATGTAGGAGGTTAATGAACCTATAGCCCATTTTTGGGGTATTACACCAATAGCCTTTAACTTTAGAAAACAAGCAGTCTTTATTAGTAGAGTTCAACCGGAATAGGTTACCTCTAGTCCATTCACCAATAACAATCAACTCTCTAGAGTTTCCTAAGATCTTGTAAACACCATTACTAAATTCCAATATGAAACCTTTGTTATTTAGATGAGCTACACTTAACAGATTATACTTTAATCCATCGACCCAATAAAAATCATCACAATTAGTGTTGTCATTAACTGCTATTGAACCTTTACCTCTTACCACACATGGAGAGCCATTACCAAATCTGACTACACCTCCTTCATATTCCTCCAATGAAATAAATTTTCTTTTGTCACCGATCATGTGATGTGTACACCCAATGTCTATTATCCAGTCACTATTATAGTTTATGCTTGAAATCAATGTTTTTCCTCATTATCCCCATCTACACCGATTGAGGGTTCATCTTTGACTTCAACAAAGACTATATCAAACTCTTCATCATCACCTCTTTTTTCTGATTATTCATCAATCACTCCTTCTACTAGGTAACATGCCTTGTTGCTCTTGTCCTTGAAGTTCCTAAATCTCTTGTGCTTATCCTTCCTTTCATTTTCAGGACATCTAGATGCAATATGACCAATTTTGTTACATGAAAAAAATTTTAAGGGAAGTTTACCTTTGTACTTTTCATTTCCTCTAGGTAATCTTCTTGCTAGCAGTGCCTCCAACTCATCTTGATCTCTTTCATCAGACAAGATAGAATCATAATCATGATTTCCTTTAGAATTGTTAGAGATTTCTTTTCCTTTCCTTAATGAACCAATGGTTAGAGAATCTTTGAATGTAG